>APFE031270091.1:217087-309959 GCA_000404065.3 Pinus taeda | reverse complement strand
TCAGGGCCACTCTCTGAAAGCTCCGAGAAGTACTCACGGACTCCTGTCATATGACGTGAAGCCCCACTGTCTACATACCAGATACCTGTAGATGCTCCGCTAATCGAGGGAAAAGCCTGCTCCCTCTGAACCTGTATGGCAGGTGATTCTGCACTAGAGGACTCACACATAGTGAATGCAAACTCTCGGTCAAAACGACCTGCAAAGTCCTCAATCTCTGCTGAAGCTGCCAAACTCTAGTCCTTCCCCTTCTTCTTCTTCTTCTCCGGACACACAACTGCATAGTGTCCCATCTTTTGACAATTCCAACACTTCACCTTGGAATAGTCCTTCTGTGTGTTTACCTGTTTACCTTTACCTTTGCCTTTGCCCCCACCACTGCTTGTGGAAACCTGCTTCTTTCCTTTGCCTTTCTTGCCTCCTGCCACCAGTGCTACATCCTCATCCTGCTCAACTAGCTTGGCTGCCCCAAGCTGACCTTTCCTGATCTCTGTCTGAATGCAATCATCCCAAAACTCCCATGTGGGAAGGGTCTCACGAGCACAAACCCCATCAGCAAAGTTCATCCATGAACGGGGGAGGCCATTTACCGCAATCCGCACCAACTCAGTGGGTGGAATGGCCTCTCCAATCGCTTCCAACTCATCTCTCACATTAGTAATCTTAGTGAGATATCCAGCTGCACTATCATTACCCATCTTAATGTTCTTCAGTTTTTCTTTCAGAACCATTTTCCGGTTCTCATTGGTACTCTGGTAGAGATTGGACAATGCTGTCCACATCTCATGGGCATTGCTCTTACCTCTCACATGAGGAATGCAATGGTCTTTGATTCCGTCTATAATCAACCTCTTACCTTTGTTGTTCTTTTTATTATAAGCAGCCAACTGAGTAGCATCAGTAGGCACAACAACAAGGGTCTGTGTGGTATGCACCATGATATCCCAGACTTCTGCCTCCTCAAAGATACTCTGCATTCTCTCCTTCCAAACGCTGTAATTTGTATGCCCCTCCAACCTATCCTCCACCCTCAATCCCAATGACATCCTGCTGTCCTAAAACTGAAAATAGCACTGCTGTATTAAAGATAAAACCTGTTGTTTTTGAAAAATCAGCTTGCTGGAATTTTCTGAGTGAAAAATCAGCAACTGTAATTTTTCTCTTTTGCTGTCCCAAACTGCCCTTTAGCACTCAACCTCTGATACCATGTTAAAATTTCTGTTTTCCCACCCCGGTTTTCAGTTTCTCCTTATTTCTCCCATGTAGTTAAATGCCCTTTCCCATAACCATACATTCAACAAGCTGGAAAAAATAAATTTTGCTGAAAACACAAATTCTGGAAAATTTACAGAATGCTGGAAATTGCAGAAATAAAAATCAGCAGTAATAAACAGCCATTAAAACACATTAAAACACTGATATTTTTGGTCAACGTGACCCTGGAAAAACCCCCTACAACTCTTGGGGAAAACCAGTTTGAGAGCTCTTCTTTATTTCTGAAAAATGTCTTTTTACAGCAAGAAAATTTCAGCAAAAAATTACAGCAAAATAATTTTTTCAGCAAGCAAACTTATCCGTTTTCAGCCCAACGGACCACCTGGAAACTTCTCAGTTTTCAGCAAAAAATCAGCTTTTTCTGCTTGTTCTTGCTGCTGTTCTGCTTGTCTTTCTGCTGTTCTGATTTTGCTGAAGAGCTGCCTGGTATGTGTGCCAAACTGCTGCGTCTTTCTCCTTCTTGTCCAGAAATCTCCCTTGCTCTCTTGCTCTCCTTCTCCCAATCTGCTCATGAAAGAATGAATGATCTTTTCCTCCTTTAATATAACTCTAAGTGACTTTTGGGTGATCTCTAAATCTAATGGCTAAAATAGATTTAGATCAATGGCTGAGATTAAATGCACTTTTAAATCTCACTTTCCATTTTTTAATTCACCCCACTTTAATAAAGACCCACTTAGTCATTTATTTCCAAAGTCACTTCCTCTTTCTAATTTTACATTAACTTTATTAAAGGCACTTTAAAATTAGACTTTAAGTAACTTTATCACTTAAAGTCACTTTTAAATTAGATTTTAACTTTATAAAAAATTATAAAGTCACTTTAGGAGAAAAATTAAAATCTTTTGGACACTTTTCCCTAGGCCAAAGATCAAATCCTAAGGGAACCACCTGTCATCCGGTACCAAATTTCAACAGCACTTGTGTTATTTTTAGAAACTGTTGCCAAGTGTCACTTTTTCCCTGATTTTAGGCATGCGTGTCATAAACCGTAACTTGACCAAATATATTTAATCAACACTATTAGAGCTCAGTTTCACACTTGATATTGGAGCTCTAGCATTCCCGAGGAGATCAAGGACCCTTCAGTGCGATTGTCGTCGCTTTTCCGAGTGAGTTTTGCTTTTCTCATCTTTAAATTTGTCGCTTTTTCTATCACTTTTTGTTGTTAGCTTATGAGAGTGTTGTTTTAATTGTTTCTTTGCACGACTACTGTTGTTTTAAAAAAATTTAGCCACTACAAGTGGTGTTTCAAGTTTTAGATTGTCTTTCCCAAGTGTCGCATGAGTTTTCCCATTTTTGCATTAATGGTCGTTGTTGCGGTGACTCTCTTGACATGCTTCATTTTCCTTCGATTTAATCAATTTGTTCACTTGTTTCACATGCATAAATCAAAATTTAGTTAGATCTCCACTCATCATCACACCATATTTCATGTCTTCTTGATTTTCACACTCTCCTTTGGAAGATCTAGGTCCCCTTTCCCGGATATCACACTTCACTACTTGCACTACGTAATATGGGAGCTCAAGGCCTCTGCCTTGGATTTTGAAATTTCGCACATCTTGACCTGTGCTGGACATAACTGCACACTGTGTAGTTCCAGGACCCAGCATCCCAACTTGGCCACTGGGCCTAGACTAATCTGTGCAGTGCACAGTTCTAGTCATGAAGCTTCCCTTGAGCAATCCTTCCCATCATGAGCTTGGCTTGTTGCTTGATCTTGTCCTGAACATGTTTTGTTTTTAGCTAGCATTTTCTTGCCATGAGTTTCCTCTCTGTCCCACAGGTACATCAATTGTTGAGCATATATCTAGTAGTTACATTTAACATGGCATCCAAGAGAGTTGCATCAAAGGAAACTGTCGAGAGAAGTATTGGGGAAGCATTTGAGCAGATATCAATGGATTTTCCAATATATGCAGATACTCGGTTGTTCATTGAGAAGGGTACAACACTAACATGGAAATAGATCAAAGACACTTTTGCAAAGAACTTAAAGGAAGAATTAGAAGACCAACAGATTTATCTTAGCATCCAGCGGTTAGGGTTATACAAGGTTGTATGCAGGTACCCCACCTTCCCATGTGTGGACATCATCATCTGGATTGTCTCACATATGGATGAGCATACTATGACATTGAGCAGTGTCAGGGGGAGAGAGATTGCCACCTTCGAGGCATAGAATTTTCAACAAATGTATCACTTACCCGAGTCGGTGAAGCACATGGACTCACTCTTCTATGCCACCCATAGATATATGAACATGAGAGATATTGTCAAGTGCTTGGTGAAAGAGACGTTGAAGTTTAGACAGAAACCTACCCATGTTTACAAGATGCATTCCCTCAAGAAGTATTACCATTTCTTGATCAGCTTTTCTTGCAGAATATATGGTCAAGAGAAAACATAAACCTTTCCTGAAGGGTGGGTGGTCTTACTAGACCAGCTGGTGAATGGATGGAGGCCATTTAACTGGTCATATTTGTTGGCTCAACAGTTGAAGACCCATGTGGCTAAGGCTTTGAATCTGCCCAAGAATGAGAAAGCAAGGTTTTACATGTCTGCATGCTTACTGGATGCAATTTGTGCCCAACAGTAGTTCCCTGGCATGAGTTGGATATGGACACCAAAAGATACTATTATCAACATCTATTGCAGGTTTCTTTCCGACTATAGCTATCGAGGAGTGATGGAAAGGTTAATTGACCATTTTATCAATCTGTTGTACAAGCTTATCTTTGAGAAGGATCCACCTTGCATGTCCTGAGAAGCAATGGAGGAAATAATACACATTGCAGATTGGTATGCCTCACCAAGTGGCACCTTCATTGGAGTTTTTGGCTAAGAGAAGCCTCTGCGTGTCCTACCAAGGTATGCCACTGAAAAACTGATCATGCAACAAGTATCATACCACTTTGCTACAAGGTTTTCAGTAGGACTGCATAGGAAGAAGAAAGCGCCACGACCCGCTCTTCCTTTGCGGATTGGATTATACGAGATAAAGGGCTTGAAAGATGCAGATTTCGAGGCTAAGGACATAATGAAATTTGAGTTCATTACCAATGACTTTAATCTGTATGATCCCCACAGTATTTGCAAGGACCACTACGCAAGAGTGTACTTTCCATGGATCCACAAACATTTCATTGGCTAGAGGAGGACCCTTGCAGGTATGACTACAATGCTTCCAAACTCAATGAGATGGTCAGTATAGCGAGAACGTGGAAGGATTCTCTGCAGATAGCAGTAACCTCGGAAGCAACATCAACAACAATAGGAGGCAACAATCGAGTGAAGGACAAGGGAAAGAGAAAGGTTGTTGAGAACCCATAGGGAGAGAAAAGATGTAAGATGAAGGAAGATCCTATACTTGATAAGGCATCTTTGGCAGTGGAAGCAAAGAGGGAGCAACGGATGAAGAGAGAAGAGCGGAGGAAAAGAGAAAACTAGATGCCGCAGGAAGCAGAACTAAAGTTGTAGGAGAGAGAGAAGAAGTTGAAGGAAGAATAGGTGTTGAGGAGGACAGAAAGAGAAGAGAAGCAAAAGCAGGAAGAAGAAGAATGGCAAGGTGCGATGATAGAGGAAACAATGGCAAAACAAGTTGATGAGTTGGAACAACTAGCAACTGAGTAAGAGGGTGAACAAATGCAAGATCGAGAGCTTGCTCAACATATTGAGTAATTGAATGAAGTGGCAAATATGGAGTTGGAACATGAGCCAAAAAATGAAGACGATGACCTGATGCGGAGAGAAACTAGGTCATCTCTCAGTCTCCACCACCTCCAATGTCAAAACCAACCTCGAGTGAGAAAGGAGATGTTGTTCTCCTTGATGATGATCTGATCATGGATGTGTGTAGTCAATCATTTGATGAATTGCAAAAGAATATTGTACAGGCGCGGAAGAAGAACTTTTCAGATGATCATGCATCACCTGCATTCAATAAGGAAAGGGTGATAGTGTCAGACACAAGGAAGCATCCAACCTCCCTTACCGAATCTAGCTTGGCCTATGCAGGTGAAAAAATCTCAAATGTTAAGTACCTGACAGCTGAGAACGAGTAACTAGAAAAGAACTTGTAGGCTACCAGGAAAGAGGCAGAACAACTCTGAGAATTAGCATAAAATGAAATTTCCAAACTAGGGGAGATGAAGACAAAAATACTTGTTGAAGTATCAACACTTAGTGATACCATGCGGAAGCTCTATGATGGATTTGTCATTGTTCATAAAGAAGTTGCTTATGTGTGGTTTATTGTAGCGGAGAAAAGAGTTTGTTCGAACTCTCAAGGACGTACATGCTTCCATTTCCCATGTACAAGAGTGGACAATGTAGTAAAAAGGGGCCCCACTTGACTTAGAGAAGAAGATGAAGCCATAGGTAGAGCTGGAGAAAGTGAAGGTCTGAATTTTGATCCAAAACTATGAGCAACTCGCCTCATTCATCAGCAACATACAAGCCTCATATGTACAATTGTACAATAGTTTTGATGTCATGGTGAGAATGCATATGATCCCATCAATCAGTTCCCTCACTACTGCTAAACCCAAGAACCAAGTCTAGCTGGGGATCGATGAGTACTTAGAGAAGCTAAGATGAGAGGCCACCAGAGAAGACTTGGAGTTGAGCACACACAACATGCAAAATTACATCAATGGTCCCATCATGGTCAAGACCATGTTTCTCATGCTTCAGAATGAGTTGGATACAGGTTCTAAGACCATATACACAGAAGCCATGGAGGCAAGAGTCTACTTTCATAAAGACACCATCAAACAATTTGGGGACACCATCATACAATACCAAGCTTGGCATCAATACGTGACTGAGAAGCACTAAGTGGAGGTTGCCAAGTTGGTATTTCCCCAAACTTTGGAATCATAGTGTTTTTTCTTGTCATGCTATCTCTAGCCTATTTTTTCTTACATTGGTACATGTGGAAAATGTATTATTATTTGTAAATATGTTGTAAGTGAAATTCCAAGTGTCAATATTGGAAAATGAAAATTCATTATGTAATGTGATGTGTCATTTAGTGAATAAGTTGATGAGTCACGAGGGAAGTCAAAGAGTCACAAAGGGGAATGTCAAGGGTCACCCCACCCTTTGTTATAAATAGAACCTCATAACTCATTGAACATGCTTTTGGGAGCCAAGCTTTTGGCTAGGCTTAGGCTTAAAAAATTCTTGGAATTATTGTGAAGAGACTTGGCTTCTCCATAGCATAGAGAGAGTATATTTCTTTGGAGGAGCAGATGTTCTTGACTATAATGTTCCACTCTTGGGGTTAGTGGTCGTCAATGGTGTATGTATGGATGAAACTTTCACTTATAATAATAATATCATATCCAACATGCTTTCATGCATATGTTGTTAATGTAGTAGGACTACTCTTGTTGTGTTAGAAATGTATGTTATTTAACTTACTCATATGCTTATGAACTACTTTGTATGCATTTGTACAAATCATGTTGAATGTGTGTTGTTGGATTAACTCGTCACTTTAATTTGTAGACTCTTCTGCATTTAAGCTTGTGATGTCATTATGCTCATGTGTTCCTTTCAAGTTGCGTACTATTACAGGCTTCTAAGGGGCACACTTCCTTTCCCCTCCATGTGTTAGAACGTTCATGCATCGCACTTAACTCTCTGTAGGTTCACACACTTGCTCTCACCCAAAGTTATCATACTTTCCTCTGCGAGCTACCGCAGTCAAGGCATTACACTACCACCCACTCTTGGGACTTCTACTCTAAGTGGTGTGAGGTCTAATTGGGACTTCATATCGGGGAGATCCCCTGAATGTTGGCAGGTTTAGTACCGTCAACACACTGACATGCATGCATGATAAATGCATTCCACCCATCTAGTCCAAGTTTTGAACCCGAGAGCTCTGATACCATTCTGTAACACCATCTCCAACATTTACCCAGTTTCTTCAGTCTATCGGGGTAAACATGAGAGGGGGAGCTACTATGACATGACCTGACCTCCTAGGTCCCATTAAGGAAGTGGGGTTGACTGCAGATGATAAACTGATAACTCAACATAACCTACAAGGGTTACAGGTCACTCAGAGGTTGAGTAACCGCCCTAGGTGGCTAAAACATGAGTTGGACACCACTTTAGCTGACCTAGAGTCCCAGTTGTATGCACAAGCCTACAAGCCAATGACTGTAATCGTTCAGATACATGCATAACACTACCTCCAAGCTACTAAAACCTTGATTTCCCTGTTCTGAGGGTGTGTTATGGAATCCGAGCCACCTTTTCAAGGCTAGTCTCCAGACCATTGTGTTTAGTCAATTTAGTATTCCTAAATTGATGTCATTAATTGTCAACCCGGGGCTCGTAAGCTGATGAAGTGAAGGTGTACTATATGTACTTAAGCAACCTCTTAAAGCTTTTTTTTGTCGTTTGGGGTGTTGTTTATGGTTAATTTATCTTCCTAAGATGGAGTGATGTATTTATAAACAGATGAGTGATGGTGTGTGTAAGGTGAATTCTAGATGAGTGAAAGTGTGTGATTAGTGGTTCCTAACTACTTGCTGAAAAGGAAAACTTGAAGGAAATAAATGAATTAAAATGAACTGAAAGCAAAGAACCACTTTCTAATGGCATTAGACACCATTCATGCTGCTGCAAATAAAAGGTAAGAAAATCACCTAAAAGAACAATGATAATGTTTATCTCTTCCTAACTCTCTGCCTCTAACACATAGTACTGTGTAAGACACGATTAGGAAGTAGCTAAAGATAAGTCTAAGAAATGATAAAAATGAGAAAAATCTACTTTAAAGACTAGCTATGATGTTTTGCTCTTTCTAACTCTCTGCCTCTAGCACATAGTATTGTGTAAAGCACGATTAGAAAGTAGTTAAAGAGTAGTCTAAAAAGCACCCAAAGTCAGCTGCAAGTTATTAGTATTCTGATCTCAAAAAGATAAACAATTTATAATAAAGAGACCATTCATATGTTAGCAGGCAGTTTTGAGAAATAAAACTAAAAATCAGCGATGAAAATAAAGTAAAGGCAGCAACTTTGAATCTGTCAACTGAAACTACCACTAGACATAAAGCAAATACATAACACACAATCAATCCCGGGTTAAAAACCTGCAAAAGAACAATGCTGATCAGCTGAAAATAAAGGCTAGAAATTAAATAGCATAAAGGTGAATTACGCTATACATGTATCAAGAAAGAAGAAATGCTGAATGAAAATAAGGAAATGCTGAACATAAAATATTGTACAAGGCTAACATGAACAGGGGCCCTCCATTCATACAGCCCAAAGAAGACTCAAGGTACTGAAAGCTTCAAAACAGCACTGCTTCTATTACTCCATATGCATAAAATCACAATCCAGAGTGCTAGAACAGCACTATTAAGACAGAGTCTTGAAATGCACTAAAATTATAACAGGTTCATAAAAACACAACAATAATAAAGTTAAATAAGCGTACGTAGACGCAAGTTTTTATAGGCATCTGGAGGATAGCCTAATGCGTACGGCTAAAACTGAAAAACAACTAACTGTCATGCGTAATAAAGGTTTAATCAACACGTCATAAGCCTGCGTGGATAGCTGGAGGTTCTGGTCGTTATGGGCATTGAATCCAGAGTTGGATTATGTCTCCCACAACCTGCGTAATCACGGACAAGTCACCGTTTGAGCTGACATGACCCAACAGCTTACGCGTCACCGTTAAGCTACCTTTGTTGACCGTAACTTGTCCCCTTTTGACCGGAGGTGCAGATGACGTGGATGGCTGAACCAATAGCACAGGAACCTCGAGCACCTTGATTCCTAAGTGCCCATGTGGCTCATTTGGCAAAATGGCACATGGAACCTTGAGATTAACAAAAAGGCTGCAGAATCACCAGATGGCTGCGGAATCAGCAGATGGCTGCGGAATCGGCAGAGAGCTACAGATGCCTGTAAATATGTCAAAATCTAAACAAAACAGTCACACATTAGCAAAACTCACTTGATCATGCTTAATGACATCTAATGTAATGATTTGGGTGGTTTTACATTGAAAATGAGGCAAAAGAGAGAGGTAAGTGATGAAAAACAGTAGGTAATAGTGGATGATGAGGTGTAAGTTAGAGGCTCTACAGGGTGGATGGGGTAGATTTGGGGGTAGGGATAGGGGAACTAAAGCAACCAGAGCGGATGGGAGTGCTAGGGTTAGGGTTAGGAATTGAAGGGTTCGATGGACCGCCAGGGGGATGAGGGTTTGAAGGAAGGGTTTCAAGTAACGAACCAGAGATGGGAGCAAAACCAGGCGGAGTGGAGACGTGGGGTAACCTAGGGAGTGGCGCATCAAAGGATGGCAATGCTTGCAAGCAGGAACCTAATAGGATCAGGGTCTTTGGGGAGAGTGGGGGACAGTCCAGCCCAAGAACATCTTCGAGGTGAATAGTGGAGGGATGGGGCGTAGATGAAGATGGTCGACCTTGAGTAGAGTAGGAAAATGACAATGGTCGTGGAGGAGCAGTGGAATGACCCGAGATTGACACAACTTGGTGTGAAGTCCTGTTGACCTTGTGGAAATGAGGGTCTGTTGGTTTGTCCTCGCCCTCCATGTTCTTGGAACCACTAGTGAACGGAATAAAGGTTGTCGGGAGAAACGGGTAGTCCACCGTAACTGTCAGCCCGCATTAACCACAAGGGAAGGAGGTTCAACGGTGCTGTTCTGGTGCCTTGAGGACAGAAGAGCCAGACCGTCAAGGTTAGGACTGTCATGGTAGAAGCACCGCCCTTGGTTAAACTAGGGTTTTGCCATCACCCTCCCTCTTTCACCATGATAGGATGATTATAATCATATTTAAAATATATTTAATATTTTAATTCTCACTTTTAGCTTGTGAAATAAAAAAATCTTATTATTATTATCAATAACAATTATCCATAATATATTTTTTTATTAAATATTTCATATTATATTAGTTTTTTTTGTGGGTAAAGGAATTACATTATATTAACAAAAAATTGGTACATAAGATACAAGCAGAAATGCATGAGGAGTCATGGCCCAAAGGTTCCACTCGGAGGAGCATAAGGGAGACCATCTGCCCAAAGAAGGGGAAACCCAATGGTCTTTCGGAAGTAAGAAATTCTGGAGCCAATACATTGCCCAAGATAAACAAAACATTGATGAATAGAATGGTGCTTTTGCAGAGGAGACTGCAACTACGACTGCCCGAACATTGACCATTGAAAATGAGTAGAAGACAAAAGCAAGAGATACATAAAGGTGAACATGTTCATCCTTGGTGAGTGCCTCATGAGTTGATAGGAACTGATTTCTCGTTGCTTGGACCTGCTTCATTGATGTTTTTGGTGCTAGAAGGGACCTCTTCTGGACATTCCTCCTCGATATAGTAGCTGAAGAGGCTATGGCACTGAGGAGTAGTCATCTTACCAACTAGTTGAGTAGTAGAGGATTGAATTGGAGTGCCAAAGGACCCATGAGTTGGAGAGCTATGCTCATCATAAGCATAGATGGTCGAGGGTGATGGAGAGCCTGGTTGGACAGAGTACGATTCAAAGGGGCTAGATGAGGGTGATGAAGGAAGCTCCGGTAGGAAATTCAAACCAAGGTCATGAGAAAGAAAGAGGAGAGAAGTATGATGTGGTTAATGTGAGTGTTGGACTCAACAATTCTTTGAGTTGGCCTATTCCTTTCGCTTTCTTGGGTCTAAAGGTGGCGAGCTAAAAGATTTCTAACTGCCCAAAGCTCGTTTCCAAGCCTACAACTTTCTGTCGCTTCCATGACAGTAAATTTTTGCTTGATGTGCTCTAGGATGTCTGTATCATAGAGTTCCGGGTGCTCTTCTAGTGTAGGTGTTGTAGGCAGACGACCCCACCCTCACCCTCTACCACCAAGGTGGAAACAATCCCTTTCCCTGACCATTGTTTTTGTTTGGGAGGATGCATAGGAGCTTGCCGAAGGAGTAGGGAGAACGATAGCTAAGGGAGAAGAGTGAATGCAATTGCAGAGTTGAGCGAAGAGCAGAATGTCAAGAGTGAGAGGATGGATGCGACAATAAGTAGTTATGGCGAGAGGCATTAATGGAGACAGGGTGGTTGCAAGAGGAAATTTAATCTGGAGTGTGCGAAGTAGTAGAGGGGGGAAATATTTAAAGTTGTGAGGATTGCTCATGAAGAGTCGAGCCATAATGCTGGGCCACTAGGTGGAGATTGACGTTGTGCCAGGTATTGGCCAAATGATTAGGCACGATCATATAGGGAACACCCGAATCCTGGTATTTTATATTATATAATATTATAGATGACTAAAACTTATTTAGAGTAGTAAGTACATACGTAACAAAATTCAATATGTTAATTGATATTTATTCAATGGTTCGAGGAGTTACATATGGCTTTATCTATCTAGTTTTCAATAATCACTTGTGATATGTTTGCTCTTTGTCCACTTGTTAAATACATTTTTATATAATTACCTAATAAACATAAAATTAAAATGAGTTTATCATTATCATTATTAACAATAATCACTTCTTATATAGATGAACATAACTTATTAATGGAGTAAGTTAATAAGTTAAAAAACTCTTTATAAAATTACCTAATAAGCATGAAATTAAAATGAATCTATATCATTGTTAATATTAAGTACTCCTTATATAAATGATTACAACTTCTCAATTGAGTTTAGATTGGGTGGTTGGGTGGAATAGTTGTGATCCTATCCACCAAAGTTCCAGTCTTGTATTCTGACATGTTGCTATAGAATAGAGTAACTATGTTGTGCTAGTGAGTCTGGGTGGTTGGGTGGAATAGTTATGATCCTCCTGACCTAGGTTCAAGTCTCGTAGTTTGACATGTTGTAGGTTTACAATAGAGTAACTATGTTGCACTAGTGAGTCTAAACTGTGGGTTAGCCAAGTACCAACAACCTCACTCTATCCCTCCCTCTCTCTTGCTCTTAAGTGAGTCTATACCTTGGGTTGGCGAGGAACCTCACTCTAGCTCTCTTATAACAACCTCACTCTAGCACTCTCTCTCTCTTGATCTTAAGTGAGTCGATATTGTTCGTTGGCCAGTACCATTAACCTCTCTCTTTTAACACTCTAGGCCTCTCTCTCTCTCTCTTTCTCTTAAGTAAGTCTATATCGTGGATTGGTCAAGTAACAACAATCGCTAGGTAGCAGCAACCTCTCTTGCAACAACCTCACTCCAAGCCCACTCTAGCTCTCTTGCAAAAACCTCACTCCATCCCTCTCTCTCTCTTACTCTTAAGTGAGTCTATATTGTGGGATGGCCAGGTACCAACAACCTCTCTCTTGCAACACTTTATCCCTCTCTCTCTCTTTCTTGTTCTTAAGTGACTCTATACAGTGGGATGGACAAGTTCCAACAACCTCTCTCTTGTAACAACCTCACTCCATGTCCACTTTAGCTCTTTTGTAGCAACCTCACTCTATCCCTCTCTCTCTTTTGCTCTTAAGTGCGTCTATATGGTGGGTTTGCCATAAATCTCACTCTAGCTCTCTTGCGGCAACCTTACTCGACGCCCACTCTATCTCTCTTGCAACAACCTCACTCTAGCCCTCTCCTTGGCTTGCTATTGAGTGAGTCTATATTGTTGGTTGGCCAAGAACTTCACTCTAGCTCTTTTTACAACAACCTCACTCTAGTTATCTCTCTTACTCTAAAGTGAGTCTATACCATGGGTTGGCTAGGAACCTCACTCTATCTCTCTTGCAACAAGCTCACTCTAATCCTCTCCCTCTCTTGCTCTTAAGTGAGTCAATATTGTGGGTTGGCCAGGTACTAACAACCTCCCTCTTACAACACTCTACCCCTCTTTGTCTCTTGCTCTTAAGTTAGTCTATACTATGGGTTGGTCAGGTACCAACAACTGTCAGGTACTAGCAACCTCACTTTAATCCTCTCTCTCTCTTGTTCTTAAGTGAGTCTATACTTTGGGTTGGCCAGATACTAGTAACCCCTCTCTTGCAACAACGTCACTCCAGGCCCTCGGGTTGAGAGGGAGGCTTATTTCTTTCCTCGAAGAAAAGAATTTGACCACAAATTTAATGGAGTAAGAGGGAGGCTGATTTCTTTCCTCAGAGAAAAAATTGACCACAACTTATTTCATGGAGTAAGAGGGAGGTTGATTTATTTCCTTGGAAAAAAATTGACCATAAATTATTTATTGGAGTAAGTTAATAAATTAAAAAAACTCAACATATCAATTGTGATTTGTCCAATGGTTGGAAGAATCACATAATACCTTACCCACCTAGTTTTCAATGACCACTTATGACATGTGTTCTCTTTGTCCACTTGTTAACTGACTAATTATATAATGACTTAATAAACAAGAAATAAAATAAATGTATATAATTGTCATTATAAGAATAATTACTCCTTATATAGATAACTGCAACTTATTTAAAGGAGACATATTACCTTACATACCTAGTTTTCAATAACCACTTGTAACATGTATCTTCTCTATCTACTTGTTAATTCACTCATATAGTTACTTATTAAATATAGAAATCAAATTAATGCACATTATTATCATTATTTATAATAATTACCATTATAGACATAAAATAATAATAATTACCATTATTATATTTGCGATTTTTGTATATAGTTTTTGATATTATCCTGTGGCATTGTTTCAATTCTCGCAAATAATATGTGTGAATTCAGAGAGCAGTTCAAGAAGAAAGAATCAAACTTCCAAATAATAGAATCTATTTAGTAACCAAATTTGCCAAATAATGACCCACCTTTTCTATAGTCGAGCGAGCATTTTGGCAACCCACATCGAGTATATCCTCCATAGTAGTGAACAAAACCTATTGATAATTGTATAAAAATACCATAAGCCATGCTAGAGATAACAATAGAGGTAGTCGTTAGAGGATAACTATACATTATCCAAAAGATGGTCAACATATCACCAAGTGTTGTGATTGTAGTAGATGGGAACACTTTGGTCACGAATATATGACATCCAAATATTTTGTGAAATGTTTGGACCTGGAGATCACACAATAGAGGAATGCCCAAAAACCAATAACATGGTATGGATATGTGTTGAAGTAATGGATGATGAGGAGGATCCACTAAATGTGGTACAAAAAATAAAGAACATGAGATGGATATGTAATGTCGCCAATTAATAATTTGGTAAGGGAATTCTCAATTTTGCAATTTTTGGCATTTCATAAATATTTGACATATAAACTTAGGAAGAGTGGGTGAAAAAGGAAAATTTATAAATGTGCCACCCCCAAACATTAGAAAAGCCAAGAAATTCGATGGGAAGTGGAGAGTGGGGGCCACTCCAAGGGAATACGCACCCCTTGGATAAATTCGAATTGGGTGAGAGAGGGAATTTGATGGGTGGAGCCCACAAGGAGCATGAAGGATGGCTAGCTATAAATTGGAGGTGAGACTCTCATTTTAGGGGCTTTTGACATTGATTATCCATTGTTACTCTAGCTGTTCAACTGAGTTACAAGCGCCGCTTAGCACAAGAGCTTCCTAAGGAGTGAAGCTCAACCTTCTCTTTGGTGGACCTTGAGTGCCACCCTAGGAAGGATTTATATCTTATTTGGAGGCTGGAAGAGAGGCATCACACAACACTACGCCATTCTGGTTTAACTAGGACATAGAGGGAGAGGCCACACAATCATTGGGAGGATTGGTGCCGGAATTTGGGGTCTCTATTGCTGCAAGGGTGTTCTTGATTATATTCCAGCCAAAGGAAGGAGATTTTAGGAGGCAAAAGGGAGTCCCTCAATGTTGTACAAATTGTGGAAGCTTGCTATTGCATCATGTCTCACAGGTCTGCATAGTTCTCTTGGGTGATTGTTGTGTGGAGTGTCGGTTGGAGGATTTAGGGGCTGAGCTGCTAGGATTTCATTTGAAGGGAGATCATGGGGATATTGCTAGCATTTTGGAGCAGTAATTCATCATTTTCTGCTACAGGTGAAGCATTGTGGTATTTGAGAAGGCCCAAGCTATTTGTGGTCGAATTTGGAGGTTCAAAACTAGAGATACCCATTTCTGTGTTTTTGACAAGGATTACATCCCCAAATTTATAGAATTTTCTTGGCAGTTTTGAGGGGCCAAATCAGGGTGTCAAGTCAACCAGCAGTGCAGAAAAACTGGGCCAGTGCAGATTTCTGGAGGGACAAACTATTGCAGCAGTTGGGCATTGGGAGATTGACCACCTGGGGCTTGTAGTTTTCCTTGAGCAAGCCCAGGTGTACTCGTTCCAATTTTTTTGTACTCCAACAGTTTATTTATAATAAAATTGACCATTTTGGGTGTTTCGGAGCATTTTTCTGTTCATGGGCGTTTGTTGAAATTTATTGTGTTGTTATTTCTGTGCATGTCTTTGATTATCTCTATAAATTTCTATTTGGAATATTACAGTGGTATCAGAGCATCATCTTAGCCAACTGTGGGGGAGCTAGCAAGATCATGGAGGTTTTGGCCATGCATGCATAGTGACTATTGAATTTATGGGCACGTCAATGACATAGAAAGGGAAGAGTACATAGGGGATCATGGAGGAGTTGGATAGGCAAAACCAACAATTGAGGAGAAAAAACCAATAGTTCCTAGAGAGGATGCAACAAATGGTGGTGATGTTGAGTCATACCCAGTAGAGAAGCCATGTGCATGCACGCACAACCTAGCAATACAACACCCATACGTATGGCCAATTTGGTTGTATTACCATGCCTCATTTTCTAGATGAGCCAGGGGAGAAGCATGGGTCAAGGACGAGATCATCCTGTAAACTGAGACTAGGGGGCATTTCTGCTGGTGGAGACCAGGCTTTAGATGTCAGAAGCTCGAGGAGGAGGTCGAGCAGGAGGGCATGTAGGATGGTGAGGGGCACATCGATATACCTAGTGTGGCACAGGAGTCGCCATTGTTGGAGACCTCTTTGATAGCACCAATTGACACCTTGACAGAGAGAGTAGAGCATACACCTATAGAGCCATCTGATGACGTGGTGTTCATCATTGATGAGGTGCCATCTGTTGTTGAGGTATCCATTGATGAGGTGTCCAGGACCATGTCCGAATTTTCAGGTGATGTAAACCTACAACAGATTAGGGAGGTGCCAGGAGATATATCCATTAGTGAGGTGCTAATGCGCACAGAGGTACCCAGAGCCATGACAGAGTTCTCAGATGACAACTACCGCAACAACATGGAGAGCACCTTGAGGAGCGTGAGCTAGATGAGGATGTTATGTTCGATGAGCTACTTGTGGAGGGATAGCTTGAGACTCTAGTTCAGCCCATGGTAGAGGAGGATGGGCAGTCATCTTTTGCACCTGCCATCAGTGGAGAGAAGATGGATGGGCAAGCGACCAACATAGCTGCAGTACTTCGAGTTAGTAGCTCTCTTCAGACTTACGTAGATGGGGCCTGCAACAATATTAGGTTGCCTCTGCACATTGGAGGGAGAGTGCCTGAGTTACCTAGACAGATTTTATATGTTGACCGGGCCAGTGAGACAAGGCAACATGAGTCGCATAGGGAACAACACTCGAATGATGGATTTGTTATGTACTTGTGGGTTCTTGCATTTGATCCCTCTCATGGGGTTGTGTGGCACGAAGTATTGAGTTGGTACTTGGTGGAGCTAGCTAGTTTCTTGCATACATCCATGGTCAGGAGCATAGTTTGGCAGGGGCTATGGTTTGCTAGAGGGGCTCAAGGGCTAGATCATCGTTGGGATCCAAGTGGGACTCCCCATCACTTCATGGATTGGGTTAGTCATGGTACTACCAGGATGGTGGATTCGATGATTGGAATCACCCCCATTTTCATATTCCCATCAAAGTTATGGACAACACCAGTGACAGGTTGGGCTGACAGCGGAGCCGATAGACTCTATGAATCATCTTGGCATGTTGGTCGTGCCTGGGGTCATTGGATGATTAGTGTACCGTGGCAGGAGGTTGTCAGAGGAGGTGGCATTAGTAAGCCACTGGATAGTTCCTCGTATGGAGAGGAGGATTTCCCATGGATATATGGGGCACTGTGGTCACTAAGGAGAAACACCTAAGTGACACCACCACATGCACATAGGGAGATTTTCCTATTAGATCTCTCAGGGAGGATTAGGAGGGGAGGTCCACTCATTCGAGAGTATGGAGATGAGAGGGTGGATATGGTTGTACTGACAGGATGCGAGCTGATACTTATAGACATAGATTTAGACCATGGTACCCAGGGGTGTATAGGGGCATGCAGTGGTGCACGAAGGTTCGGTGGTGCATAGTGGTGTGTAGTGTTGCAACAGGTTGTTGGAGGAGCGGTTCACATCACAGTACATTACCTCATAGAGTCATGAACACATCAATACAGGAGGGATACCAGTTGATCCGGGATGATGCAACATGTAGCAGGGTTTGGTGGTGCACAGAGATGTGTGATAGGATGCAGTTGTATGGCATGGAAAATAAGGATACGTGGTTGTATGCAGTAGTGTGTGGGGTTGCGCTGTAGACTAAGGTAGTGATACTAGCAGGGAGATTTCTTGATGAGGATGTCAGGGTTTCCATTGGGATGGACATGCCCAGATTGGGAGAGTGGATTGGTGACGGGACAAGCAGAGAGTGTACACACGGGATCTTGATCATACCCATCAGAACCCACGCATATCTCACTCATTGGCATCACAGGTAGTTGAGGAGAGCCTTGTTGTGTCCTATCGAGGCCTAAATTGAGGATAGCACGACCTGGGAGACTTGCTTGAGACGACTCTATGGGATTCAGTGCATCAGGGGCACAATACAGATTCCCCAATGGAGGAGCAGGGTCGATACACGAGTTGGCAACCACAGGATAGGAGATGAGGTGATCTTCTATAGGGGTTGTATACCATTCATCTCTGAGCTCACACTTGGGGAGTCGATTGCGAGGGAGTTGTATAATGCACTTCTGGCGAGATAGTTTGAGGAATTACAGGAGACTGAGGGACAATGGATTGTAGACTTAGTTTACAGAAGGGTACCCAAACTCCGAGAAGTGTCCAGGTGTATCATCAGGAGTTGGGGTAGCAGATTTCACTGCATGGTCTGACAGGAGCAGGGCAGATTGGCATGCTTGGGACAGATTCGTGATACTTGGGGTCCATATATTGTATACATACTGGGGTCAAAGATGAGGACCATATGGGCTCTAGTAGGTCGTAGTGCTACACAGCCACAACCCATGAAGTGTGGGAGTTGTGGACCTCTAGTATGGTTATGGGAACCAGGGATATAGTTGGTGTGGGGGACACTCCATTACTTAGTGAGTACGGTTTGGATAGTCAGTGATTTAGTTCATTATCAGGTTAATACATGGGGGACCACCGAGATCTTCATCATATGGCGAGGCAAGTGGTTGTTCAGGATTGGGGTCAACCATGGAGCGATAGGTGCGGACATTGCTGAGTCCCCTTGTCAGGTTGGGCATAGCCATTGGGATGGACATACCCAGATTGGGAGAGCAGATCGATCACGGGACGGGTCGAGAGTGTGCACATGGGATCCTGATCATACCCATCAAAACCCATCAAAACCCACACATGTCTCATTGATTGGCATCGTAGGTAGTTGAGGAGAGCCTTGTTGTGTCCTATCGAGGCCTACATTGTGGATAGTAGGACCTAGGAGACTTGCTTGAGACGACTCTATGGGATTCGATGCATCAGGGGCACAATTGGATTCCCCGATGGAGGAGCAGGGTCGATACACGAGTTGGCAGCCACGAGATAGGAGATGAGGTGATCTTCTATAGGGTGGTATACCATTCATCTCTGAGCTCACACTTGGGGAGTCAATTGCGAGGGAGTTGTATGATGCACATCTGGCGATACAGTCTGAGGCATTACAGGATCCTGAGGGACAATGGATGGTAGACTTCGCCTACAGGAGGGTACCTAGACTTCGAGCAGTGTCCAGGTGTATCATGAGGAGTTGGGATAACGGATTTCATTGCATGGTTTGGCAGGAGTAGGGTGGATTGGCATGCTTGGGACAAATTTGTGATACTTGGGGTCCACCTATGGTCTACATACTGGGGTCAAATATGAGGACTAGATGGGCTCTAGCATGTCATAGTGCTACGCAATGACAACCCATGAGGTGTGGGAGTTGTGGACCTCTAGCATGGTTATGGAAACCAGGGATCCAATTGATGTGGGGAACACTCAATTGCTTAGTGAGTACGGTTGGGATAGTCGGTGATCTGGTTCATTATAAGGTTAACACATGGGGGATCACCGAGGTCTTCATCATATGGCGAGGTAGGTGGTTGTTCAGGATTGGGGTCAACCATGGAGTGATAGGCGCGGGCATTGCTGAGTCTCCTTGGCAGGTTGGGCATAACCTTGATCATCACATATATTATGGCCGAGAGTTGCAGGAGATGAGTCTCTTGTACGAGCATGTTAGAGAGTTAGCATGACGAGAGTATTGCAGGGTCTACAAGATAGTTTCTTCTTGCGATGGGCTTGGGACCTTGGCATCACAGTACTTGACGGTTCAACTCCCTTTAGGGGTGAGCTGGGTTTGACAGGGGGAGATCATTCTGACCTTCCATTAGATTTTAGTGATTCTTTATTTTCATGGGGGACTTCATCAACATGGAAGGATGACCAACAAGGGGAGTTCAAGGGAATCTCGTGTGGGCAAGGATTTTTTCCCATAAGATTTGGAGTGTATCTTCAGGTGCCCACCCTTCGAGTACATGAGATGGATGACTCAACAAAGAATCTTCACGAGAAGACAAACAGGGCTTTATATGATTGTGTTTCTTTCTTTACTGATGATATGCAGAGGGCTTTAGTTGCCTATACCAGGTTGGACATTGAGTGGAGCAATAGGTGCTCCACCTTGACCAAAACGACATGGGGTGCTAGTATCGAGGGAATCTTTGATGATAGGGTAGTGTTGGGGATAGGGATGACTCAGTGGCACATTTGGGACCCTGGTATCATTTGCAGTAGCCACTTGGGTAAGCTGATAGAGGGGGTGCTTGTTCAGGCATTGCTTAAGGACAAACAATTTTTGGTGGGGAGGACTGTAATGTCCCCAATTAATAATTTTGCTAAGGGAATTCTCAATTTTGCAATTTTTGGCAATTAATAAATAGTTAGAATATAAACTTGGGAAAAGTGGGTGAAAAAGGAAAATTTGTAAAGGTGCCACCCCCAAACATTAGAAAAGCCAAGAAATTCGATGGGAAGTGGAGAGTCGAGGCCACTCCAAGGGAATACGCACCCCTTTGAGGAATTCGAATTGGGTGAGAGAGGGAATTTGATGGGTGGAGCCCACAAGGAGCATGAAGGATGGCTAGCTATAAATTGGAGGTGAGACTCTCATTTTAGGGGCTTTTTGACATTTGATTATCCATTGTTACTTTAGCTGTTCAACTGAGTTACAAGTGATCTTAGCACAAGAGCTTCCCAAGGAGTGAAGCTCAACCTTCTCTTTGGTGGACCTTGAGTGCCACCCTAGGAAGGATTTCTATCTTATTTGGAGGCTAGGAGAGAGGCATCACACAACACTATGCCATTCTGGTTTAAATGGAATGTAGAGGGAGAGGCCATACAGTTATTGGGAGGATTGGTGTTGTAATTTGGGGTCTCTATTGCTGTAGGGGTGTTCTTGATCATATTCCAGCCAAAGGAGGGATATTTTGGGAGGCAAAAGGGAGTCCCTCACTGCTGTATGAATTGCTGAAGCTTGCTACTACGCCATCTCTCATAGGCTTGCACAGTTCTTTTCTGTAATTGTTGTGTGGAGTGTCAGTTGGAGGATTTAGGGGCTGAGCTGCTAGGATTTTATTTGAAGGGAGATCATGGGGGAGATTTCTACATTTTTGAGTAGCAATTCATCATTTTCTGCTACAAGTGAAGCATTGCGCTATTTGAAGAGGGCCAAGCTATTTGGGGTCGAATTTGGAGGTTCAAAACCAAAGAAAACCCTTTCTGGGTTTTTGACAAGTATCACATCCCAAAATTTACAAAATTTTCTGGGTAGTTTTGAGGGGCCAAATCAAGGTGCCAAGTTAGCCAGCAGTGTAAAAAAATTGGGCCAACGTAGATTTTTGAAGGGACAAACTATTGCAGCAGTTGGGCATTGGGAGATTGATAATCTGGGGTGTGTATCTTGCCTTGAGAAATCCCAGGTGCACTACTTCCAATTTTATTGTACTCCAGCAGTTTATTTATAATAAAATTGGCCATTTTGGGTGTTCTGGAGCATTTTGCTGTTCATGGGTGTTTGCTGAAATTATTGTGTTGTTCTTTCTGTGCATGTCTTTGATTATCTCTGTAAAATTTCTATTTGGAATATTACAGGATATGTGTTGAGATGAGGAAGAACCACTAAACGTGGTACAAATTAGATATAGAAATCAACAACTTAAAGAAGAATATTAGAATTTCCATTAAGGCATCCAAGGCATGTAGTAACAACTAACACAACAATTGCATATTTCCTCTTCACCATTAGTAAGAAGGAAAATTTGTGTAAATACACTTATAGAATCAAAGTTGCTAGTTAAGTTGAAGACTGTAGTTGTAGGATTCCCTGACTTGGTTGCTATGCAAGCTATGTCTCTAAATCAATCAAAACCAAAAAGTAAATCCAATGCTATTGATTTCACATAAAACAAATATAAAGATCAAGATGTTTGGGTGTCAATGGTGATTGTTGGAGTTCACTTTCCTAATACTATAGTAGGAGGATATACAGTTCATGCAATTCCAACATCTAAATGGAAGTACATTAGGTGGAATATATGGATGGGCCTTATCTCTTCACCTTTCCTTTCTCTAAGATGGTCATAAGATTGAATGAGGTGTCTAGTTGGCCGATAGATGTGGTGAATATGGTAGAAGGGGCATTAATTTGATTGGTTTGAATGATTGGCTATGTGAATAAGAAAGAGTCCTTATGTGATGTTTGGTTTTTCACTCTAGTCTCTACTGATTAAAGGATCATCTTGCATGCTTCTTGCATAACAATAAGAGACTTAGAAAGGTAATGCTCAAGTAGAACTACATTACCACATATAGTACACACTTCACTTTTATACGTAAAATCAATGTGGCAATAAATTGTGGAAGCAACTACATGTATGTGATGGAGCCATAGTCATCTAGAAAAATATTAAAGGACATAGGTTTGTATCTATAAAATGGCATTAGGTAGGTGATTAGGGTGATAGGTCCCATAGTCATAGGAAGTCTAATTGTACCCATGGAAATAGTTTCACATGTGTCAAATGTATTACAAATTCCCTTAATAAGTTGTAATTTCTCATCCATATAATACATGTTTAGTAGAGCTTTATAATAAAAAAGATATACATCAAACCTATAATCAACCATGACATGTTTCACATAGCATAGGCCCGTAGTGCATATAATGTATAATGTTATATTACATGTAGTAATGAGATCATTGCCATCCTCCTATTATTGGTTTCTATTCAGAGGAATTAGATAGGCTTTATTAGGAGTGATATAATATGCAAAATAGGGACGTAGGACTGTTTGCTATATGTGAGAGTTTAACTCGGGACATGGAGGCATAAAGGAGAGAGAGAGATGAGTTATAGAGACGGGTCGATTAATTTTGGTTCTCTTTCTTTCCAAATATTGAATTTACTCCTCCATGTTGAGCAATTTTCAGTTTAGATTAAGGGTGGAGCAAGCTCTATAATGATTATTATTGAGGAGATTTCTTTGGTTTTTAATTGCTTTAAGCACACAACAACTATCAACTCTTTTATAATCCTCAAGTTTACAACGATACAATCCTATTTTGAAATTCTAATATGCTTCTTCATAGTAATTTGTTTGTGGTTAGTATTGGAGTTGTACTTGGCTATTATGATTAGGGAAATTGGATAATGCATTAATTATACAACATATTAGTTCATGGGATCCTTAATCTTCCTTCCCCTATAAGCCCTACTTTCATCATCCATACCTTTCCTTCCCTCAAAATCTATTTGCCTAGTTTTCTCTTGGTCTTGGTATCTAGTTCAGGGGTTATTAGGGAAAGTATTGGTTGTTATGTTCTTGGTGTTTAGCTAGGGTATAATGCTAATGGTTGGGTATAAGGTCTAAGGTTGTCTGAGAATGGATCTCTAACTTGGGTAGGTTAGAGTATATTCCCGAGTTGTCCTCCCTTTCTCGTTGACAAGCCATAAAGTGAATGTATCGAATCTTTGTATCCCTAACAATTTTCAACCTCGTCGCAGTCCCGTACACCTATAGTTGATGGGAGAGGAATCTTTGTATCCCTAACAATTTTCAACCTCGTCACAGTCTCGTACACCTATAGTTGATGGGTTGTCACTAGTGTTCCTAGATGACCTGCCATTTCCAGTACAACTAAGTCTCTCTATGATAAAGAGAAATTTAGGAATGATAAAGAAAGTCTTATGAGATATAAAGTTATATATCAAGTCTAGGAACTAGTAAGAAGCTTATGTTAAGAGAAAGACTAGTTAGTATGTTTTAGAGAATAACTCTTGTTTGTTGAAAGACTCTTCCTATATATAATCTAGGTCTTGGTTTCTTGCGAGTAGACCAAGGATCAAAGTTCCACCTACCATGCCTCTTATCATACCTTGAAATGCGGTAATGACGGCTTCCCAAACCTCAACTAGATTCTATAACTATCAAGAATCTACACTCTCCACCTACTAACCTTACTTATTTATGCTTATTCCAACTCACTCCCCAACAATGAAATGAAGATATAACTATGTTTACTAGCTATCTAACTAGTAAGATGCTCATGTTAGATCTTTAGGAACAACTAAGTAAGATGCTCATGTTAGATCTTTAGGAACTAGGAAGTAGCAGGATGTAGCTTATGTTAGAAAGACCTAACTAGCAGTTAGCTTAGCAAGTTGAAACTCTTGTTTATGAACCATAGCTTTGTCTTGTTTTACAAACTATACCTCTCCTTTTAGATCCAACAACAACACTAGAAGCACTAGTTGATTCAGTAGTTTATTCAACTTATTCTTTTGAATAAAAAATTGCATAACCACTAGCATCTCCACCATCTCGCTCAGATCCATATGCAGATCTAGGTGTAGTATAAATTTTCTATAATGATAACATGGGGAACCCACCTAGGGACCCACTACATGGGGAAACAGCTAGAGCAGAATCACATAGTAGGACCTACTCTCTACGAGGATAGCCCACTATAGAACCTAACTAAGCATAGTAAATTAGCAGTTCCAATTCCATTGGCACCAACAATAGATACATTTGATCTAGGGCCAGCGACAGTGGATCTAGATATAGCCAAAGAGCTAGGACTAGCACCACCTTATCCAACATAGTCTTTAGATTTTTTTTTTTTTTATCCCATCAATGAAGTAGATGATGCACTTGATTTTGAAGTTGATCCACTACCATCAATAGCTATAGTGCTTATAGGTAATACACAAACTTGAAATCAAATGTGGTTGTTGGTCTAAGTGTTCAAATTCTCTCCTAACAGAACCAACAATCAGTTGTATTAAAATTATTATGTTTGGGAATTAAGATTAAGTAATAGATATATAGGCTCCTTAATATATATATCTTATTCTTTAGGAATCTCATTAGGCTATATAATGTATATTAAGTTTAGATTAGTGTGTGTAGGAAATAGTCTTGTGTATGTTAAGTATCAAGAGTAGGAATTAGATTTAATAGTTAGAAAGAAATATAGGGTCAGAATGTTCTTTACGAGATATAAAGTATATAATTGTAGAATTGAGGCTTCTGTGATCCATATCAAGTTTACGAGAGATTTTTCGGCGTAAATCACATGAAATATCATTTGTTGACGCGTTTCGAACCAACCAGTGTGGTTCATCGTTAGGACAAGTTGAAGAAACAGATCCAACTTTGCATGTTAAATAGTTTGAGCAGAGCCTCCAATGGCTAACTTGACCAACAACTAAATATGACTTTTGGACCAGGGTCATAAAAATTTTAATAAATTAAATGGAAGTTAGTTATATTAGGTGACCATGCTTTTATATATATAAAGTAATTTTAATTGGTTGTTAAGTTAATAGTTAGTTAAAAAGGTATTATTTAAAAACAAAAAAAATTATTTAGTAAATTAAATGGAATTAAGTGACCTTACCTTTATCTTTATATATAAAGTAATTTTTAATAGGTTGTTAAGGTAATAGTTAGTTAAAAGGTATTCATTTAATAAAATACATAAAATTAAAAATATAGAACAAGAATAATATTAAGCTTAATCGAAAATCAAATGTAAACTTAACTTAAAAAAAATAAAAAAAAATTATCCAGATTTAACTATGTATATGAATAACTAAAGAAATAAACTACCTTACAAAAAATTAAATTCATAATATATATATATATAATAAAATAATAAATAAATTAATTTAATAAAAGATATAAATATTAGATAAAAGATCGCAATAGATAAAAACATATAAAAATACGAAAAGGGGTGAAAAGAAAAATATATTAATAATAATAATAAAATAATATTGTATTTAATATTATAATAGTCTAACAGATCAAAAAAATCAGATGAGCCAAGAAACGAGGAGAGGGCGGGGGGGAGTGGGAGGGGGGCAGAAAAGCGACTAGGAAGAGAGTGCTGGGACCCAACACCTACTGATTTTCCAGCCATCCTCTCTATTGAGATTGCTCTGCCTCTTTTCAATCTCAAGAGCTTCCCTAAATTTCCGATGATGGAACTGTGAAACTTTAGCAATAACACTAGCCTCCTCAATACAAACATAATGATTGGTTTTTTCCGCATGTTCAGCTAAAGTGGAAGACTTTTCTCTCCTATGCTTAAGGTCAGCTGCATGCTCACTAATCCTTTGATTAATGGAGCGACCAATCTCACCAATATAGGGGGTCCCACAGGAATAAGGGATAATATATACCCCTTTCATATCCTTAGGGTTAATAGGATCCTTCACTGATCTGAGGGACATACAAATGATGTTAAGGGGCCTAAAGGTCACAGGGACACTATGCATCTTGAGAATCCTTGCAATCTTATCAGTGGTCCCCTGAACAAAAGGAAGATGGACACCTCGAATCCGCTTCTTCGGTTCCCTTTTAGCAAGAGAATTCTTGGCAGCTTTTAGGAAAACCTTCTGACCCATGAATCTACTATAACCATTCTCGACAAAGACATCAAGGAGATGGGATTTTTCTTCCTCAAAACTCTTTTTATCCGAGGTCCTCAGGGCACGAGTAGCAAGGGTATTGAGAACACCCATCTTCTGAGTTGTGAAATGGTGGGAACTGGCATGAAGATATTGCCCCGTATGCGTGTTGCATATTATAATATGCAACATTATAAAGCATGTAATGTTGCATATTATAATATTTAGTATCATTATTAGAAATAGAGGAAGGAATTAGTCTTGACCTAGGGAGAGGAAGTATGGATCACTTGAGGAAGGAACTAGACTTGACCAATGGGAGAGGAAGGATGGTGATTCCCTAATCATGTGGGTTGAGGAAGACGTTCACTTGACTACAAAAGGTGAGGAAGAATGATTGGGTCATTCACAATGGACAAAGAAGATGATCACTTGACAACAAAAGGTGAGGAACAAATTGGTAAATAAAACTGGCATTACCTCGTAGACTTCGTATTGGTGCAATATGTGTGGCGAGGAAAGCTTAGGGATGGCCTAAGTTTTCAGATGGAAGGTCCATGGTGATACTTTCTTCGGAAACAATGAATCCTAGAAGAGTACCCATTGGTACACAAAACACACACTTGAGGGGATTCAAGTGGATATTAAACTTTCAATGCCAAAGGAAAACAATGTAAATGTCAGTGCTATGATCATTTCTTTGAACAAGTGGTGAGATCATCAATATAAGAAGATGATACTATCCAAGTCATGGAAACAATATGTAATATCCCAAATGGGATATTTGACTAATTTTTGCAGAAATCTATCTCAATCATAATTTCTCCACAAAATTATCATTCATTTATAGAACGTTGTCATGTAAAAATATAACCAATAGAATAAGACAAAATAACAACAAGATGAACAAGAACAATCTCAACTTTTATTATAATAGATAAACTGGGGTCACATGCAGATACAACCAATATAGCTGAGATGAAAAGTTGGCCTTAAGAATCTGCTCCAATGCTGCATTGGACCTCCCAAAACTGAATTGAAATCAATAACTGCACCTGTGAATTTTTGGTGAATCCACCAAGGACATGAGGTGGATTTTCATCCACTCTCACCCAAAATCACCCAAGGGTTTTCATCTTGGGGCTACTGAAGTAGAGAACCGGGTTCTCAAACCTCTCACACAAGATAATGCTCAAATCCAAGATGTCCTCTAATGGGATATTTGACTAATTTTTACAAAAATCTATCTCAACCAGAATTTCTCCACAAAATTATCATTCATTTAACAGAACATTGCCATGCAAAAATATAACCAATAGAATACGACAAAATAACAACAAGATGAAGAATAACAATCTCAATTTTTATTATAATAGATAAACTGACGTTACATGCAGATACAACCAATATAGCTAAGATAAAAAGTTGGCCTTGAGAATCTGCTCCAATGCTGCACTGGACCTCTCAAAACTGAATTGAAATCAATCACTGCACCTGTGAATTTTTAATGAATCCACCAAGGAGATGAGGTGGGTTTTCGTCCACTGTCACCCAAAATCATCCAAGTTTTTTTTTTTGTTGGGCTACTGAAGTAGAGAACCGGGTTCTCAAACCTCTCACACAAGATAATCTCAAATCCAAGATGTCCTCTAATAGCCTCCTCCTCCTCTTTTTATAGATCTGATGGACCCCTCTAGAACCTCCTATTTTATTATTATTTTAATCATTGATCACATTTTCCTCTTTTTATTTCAATTAAAATATCTTTTAAATGTGGTAAAATGCTGAATTGTCCACCATACCTCCCCAGGACACTGAAAATCACTTCTAACCATTCCATCTTGTATATCTTCTCGTTTTCGTTCCAACGAGCTATTACACTAAGGTGTTCCGTCAAGTATTCCTCTTGGAATGTCATCTTAAGCGTAATTAATTGAGTTAGGCACAATAATAACCATGTATTATGGAATTGTCAAAATGCAATGGAACGAGAAGCAAGTTGTGCAGAATCAATCCTAATGATGGAATATGGCAAGTGAACTCCTCTAGACCCCATAAAACATATCCAAAAGCCCCTGGGCTCGCTGATGATGTAAAACTGCACTTGTGACCTATCTACCTCCAACTCTAAAAATCCATCCTAATAATGCCATAATGAACACTAGAAAAAGGAACATCACGAATCCTCCTGCCCCAAGATTGCTTGCCCTCAAGCAATCCAAACCTGTGGACTAGTCTGGTGGCCCAATGCGACTGAGACCCAATGCCTGGATCCCATACAAACCATTGGGTGATGTTATGCATTTGTGTCAACCCATCATGAATGGACCCCTCAAAGC
This sequence comes from Pinus taeda, assembly GCA_000404065.3. Classification (NCBI taxonomy): domain Eukaryota; kingdom Viridiplantae; phylum Streptophyta; class Pinopsida; order Pinales; family Pinaceae; genus Pinus; species Pinus taeda. The sequence goes on along the minus strand of APFE031270091.1, from coordinate 281,138 downwards.
CCAAATCCCAAACCAATCTCTAATTGTCATCAACAAATCCTCTTGGATCCCAATGTCACCCAGAATAAGCATCAACGCTCCATGGCTCCTGTTGTACTATAGCTATGGCTATGAATGTTGCTCCATTAACCATGTACCAACTTATCACCTATCTCTAGTCCAACCCTTGGAATAGGCCAAGGTCGGCCCCACTATGTAGATGCAGGCCTAAAGTGCTGGAAAGTTGTTGGCCTACCTCCAACTGCCAACTGGAGCATGTAGTACTCCTCATATCTAAGGGTCCCTACTACACTATGCTCCTGACTGAGAATATTGTGCCACCAACAGGATACCAACTCATAATCTCTTACCAATCTTCCCGTGGGAAGGATCGGATGCATATGCACCTGTGTATGGTACGAGTACACTGTGCTGCACCATGCTCAACTCATGCAACTTTGTGTAACCAATCAACCAAATATGTCTAGGAATCCCTGCCTCTCTCCATATAAGTGGGCAACTCGTGCTACATGCCTTGTCCATGTACTCCTTGACAGGGTTGTTTCCTGGTAATATTGCAACTTTTCTAGATGTCACTACATCTGCTTGCACTTCGTCAATGGCTAGACCCAAAGATGGATGCACCACTATCTCCAAAAGATCCTCCTTCATCTGTCTGGAAACTCCATGCCCCACCGATCCACTTGTCACCTGCAAGACCGTCCTGTCAGGTCTTAACTCCTCTTGATGACCAATGTATATAAATACTACCTCCCTCCTGGCAACCTGCACATTTGTATGCCCCCCATCAATGTCTGGCCCCAGGGACTGCTGCCCATCCTCCTCCATCATGGGCTTAATATGAGCCACTAACTGACTCTCCAAAAATGGCCCATCAAGCATACTATGCCCCATTGTGTGTCGCACATGGTGACTCATCGAACATGGGTGCATATCTGGGTTGCTGTCAGCATCTCTACAGGTCTGCTCAAGCTTCTCTATATGCTCACCATGCTAGATTTCTACTGACAGCTCATCTCCCCGGTCTCCTCCTCGTATGGGAATAATTTGCTACTCATCAAACCTATCCACCAGATAGTTATGCATATCATGGTTGTTGCCATCATCCCCACATGCTTGTTGATGCTCTTCAGAAGAATCCTCTTCTAGAAGGTCAGAATGAGTCTCCCCTTGATCTACCTCTGCCATCCCCTTTATGTCACTTGAGCATGAGTGGTCAAGTTCCCAAGGTTCCTTGCAGATGAAACAAAGGCCCTTTCTCCTTAACTCATTCCTGCTGCATGTCCCATCAACTCTTAGTTGCTCTTCCTTGGTCAACTGCTTCTTGGGAAGATTTATGTTCTGATCAACCAACCTTTCGATTGGCTCATAAGTAGCAGGTGAGACCAATTGTTCTCTCGTCCAAATGGACAACAATCGAGACTGCAACTTCCGACAAATGGCATCACGACCTCCCATACATAATGACAAGATGGAGTGCATGTGTGTTTTGATGAAGTCAGGATGATGTCTCCTAATGCTAAAAAGGTATTGGAACATTTGCAGAATCAAGTCATCACACTCTAGATCAAACATGATTTCATAAGTCCTAGTCATGGACTTAATTTCCAAACCTGAAGCTTTTTCTCAAATGTAGGACCCATGAATTGTAAGGATTTATGCGGGTGGTTAGTTTCATGATGTTACTGAGACAAGATGCAACTCGAAGTCTAAACCCTTCACAAGGTTCCTCCAAGAACTTGTGTTGTATGAGAGCAAGCATAGATGGTTTTAGAGTCCAAATTAGTTTCTTCCCTTTTAACTGATTCACTTCAGAAAGGAGTGCATCCAGTTCATTTAGTTCGAAAAGGACTCTCCTTGTGACCCTCATGTGTTTTAAATCTGTCCCAAGTGTAAATATTTTGTGTCCTATTTCTTGCCCCTTCTACACATCCTTTGCCTGTTCCCTCTGAAGAATGGCATAGACCCCCTTTGAGAAGGGTCTGTTGTTTGTTGCTTCTAGTTTATTAAGGGAGTCGATGAAGGTTTCATCCATGTTTTAGTTTAATCAATTCAAGTGCATCAAGTTGTTTTGATTGACATTCTCCCAACTTACACAACCATACAATGATGAGGGATAATCATGGCAGCTCAAGACTCTGAATCATACAAGACTTTGACTAATATATTATACTAATTACATGACCAATGCAAACCTCCTATAAATAATTGTCCTAGAAGCAAACTTGACTCATAAACATCTTACACTACTCTCAATCACACTCAACAAATTCAAAAATTTTGACACAACCTCAAATTTGTCTGGCATAAATGATAGTGACCTCTACTGACCATTACAATAGTAGTGTTCGAATCAACACATAATAGAGGATAAGTACTAACAGTAAAGATATGCAATCCTAGCTCATCAATGTTTTGACTGTAACACCCTCCTCCCACATTTACCCAAGCTAACCGGTCCAATGAGGTAAACATGTGACGAGAGGATACTATGATGTGATTTAACTCCTCATGTACATTTAAGGAAGTGGAGGCGACAAAACAAAACCATTTTGACCTTCCACACATGCTATAGAACCTTCAGGAGCCAACCAACCCTTCTAGGTGACCAACCCTTGAGACAACTTGATATTTTACTGATCTGGACCCTTAGTTGCTCCCATGACAAGCCATGCATGCGACTTAGGCTTTCTAGTCGCTTCCACAACAAGGCATGCCAGTGACTGTGGACTTTTCCAGGTAGTTCTGTGCCAACAAACCTAGATTTTGAGCCACTTTTTCAGGGCTAGATCTTAGGCCACTACCAAAAACTTCATGAAACTTTCAGAAATGATAAATAGCAATGGAATAAGGCTACTAATGCAATCATTGATACAAGTACTTGATCTGACCCCTACTAACCATGACAGACATTTCGTCAAACATGTCACAATTATGTAATCTATAGGTCATAACAATATATTCGACCATAGTGGTCTCATACTTATCTGAGATTCGTAAAGAAGCATTGATGCCTTATCACAACAGCTGCATTATTATCTATTAGGTTATATATTCATTGTTCATTCATTTGCTAATCAAAACATGATGAGAACCATACATCAAGTCTGTCATAAAACATACTCATAACAAGCATATAACCAATAGAAATAACAAGGATATAAGAACCATAAAAATCACATTTGAACTAGTACATTTACACATGAAATACCAAGGAGGAGCTCTTATTAATGAATGCATAAGCCAACCAGGTTTGGGACTTCCACGAGCCACCCGACCATAGATTTGGTTAAACCAAATCTTTCTTTCAACCAATCATCCCCATGCCATATTCCAAGGAAGAATGTGGGACTCACAACAAAACTAATCTAGGATTCCATAGGCTTTACTGCAATCCCCACTGGATCACTAGGCCCTAAACAAGCATGGATGCCTCTGGATCTCTCCACCTACACCGAGAGGAATTTGCCTGTCTCCTAGTCTCTAGGATTTACTATATATCCCGCCATTCACCGGTCAAGGATTCCTACGCCTAATTGAGACTCCACCCTCCAGGCTTTACTGTATATCCCACCATTCACCAGTCAAGGATAACTATGCCTGATCGAGGGCACACACCTCTAGGCTTTACTGTATATCCCGCCATTCACCGGTTGAGGATTCCTAGGCCCACTGAGGTACACAAAATCTAGCTTTACCACAATCCCACCTTCTTCGGTCCAGGGATTCCTAGGCCTTGTGTTCTTCTTCAGAGACCACCTCACTCAGTTTCGAAACCATATGACAATCAAACTTAACCAAATAAAAGAGAACCCATCACACCATGGCTATCCAGAAATTGCAAGGCAAGGCTGAAAATCACTATCACACCTAGCAAAACCCATGCCAATGACAACAAGACAACTAAATGCACACATGCATCCATGCATGCCAAATCTAGTAAGGAAATCACACATGCAAATCGATACCTACAAGTAATCTTCTTGTAGCCACTTGATCTTGCTCTTCCTTTCTTGATCTTTGCTTCCCTTTGCCTTCTTTGTCCTTCCTTTTCTTAACTTGATCTAATGTTAGAGTGCTCCAAGAACGCTCTAAGTGTCCAAGAGTGTGTGAGAGAGAGAATATAGAGAGAGATCCAAAACTGCACTGACAAAAAGCTACAAACTGATTCTCAGAAGCCTTTTTATTAATGAGACCTCTATTTTCTTCCTTTTCCATTATTTTTCCTTCATTTTCCTCCTCACATGTAACCTGTGACCTTTCGCCACCCTTTTCTCCTATTTTCCATTATTTTCATAAATAAAATGCCAATAAATGCCTCATACCTTTCCAAAGCCTTTGCCATTGCCTTTGCCAATTTCCTTAGCCATAATAAACCAAATGAACATCTACACTAGGATGTTTCTTCCCAACATTCAGCTTGGAATACATGTCCCATGACCTTGGTTATTATTTTTCCTTTATTAACTTTATTACATGGAATTTTGACCTAGGTAGTTACACTGACTTTAACTTAATACCAACAACCACACACATGCCCTCACTATTATAGGGCTTGCAAGACTGCCACAACAACATACAACACTATAAACCCTCAAAGCTCAGTTTATGCATTGTTGTAATTAATTGAAAAATATCTTTAGGTAGTAAGCATTTCTTCGAACAGTTTGAGAACAATTGGAGGAAAGAAAAAATGGCAGAATATGAACTTGGGATTGTCTTGGTGGAAATCAGAAGAAATAAGACCACGGGTTCTTCAGTTGGTTGTACCTCAACAACATGATCTGTAGTAGCGACCAGTAGAAATGTGTGGCATGTTGTACAAAGATACGATGGTCAAGCATGAAACAAACAATTTTGACCTCAAAATATAAGGACGAGTCTCGTTTAGTTGTAGCAGGTTCAAACCACCCAATGGCAGAGATGCACGTAGGTATGTTGTCATTGTTTGGCTCCCAACTCAACAAGATATCCTTTCACTGTGGCCGCGCTCAACAATATATCCTCAACAAAATGCTCTACGCATAGCCCTTATAATTTATGGATTTTGCAAAAGGAATGATGGCATGTGTTTTCCTGGGCAACGTTGATTGCAAACATGATAGAAATTCTGCCACGGTGCTCCTACTCAATAGTGAAAGGGTATACGACCCAAATGGAAAAGATATTGACCTCTAGTACAGAAATAGCATGCACAACTAGCAAGGAGTATATCACTCGCTCAACTGGAGGAGAATGTAGCTCTCAACTGGGATAAATTTGGTTCCCTAGTCACCAGAGCTCGAGTTGCAAATCACACTCGTCTAGAAGAAATTTGATCATTGTTCAACAACGATCTGCATTTATCTTTAGTCCCTTGTGTCCCTAATACGTTCGGTGTCAACCAGCCACCAGGCCGACACTTGATTTCTAAAGTTGGCGTTGATCAACGAATTGCTCTATTTATTGTAGTCAAATTCACCCCGGAGACACGAGGAAATTTTTCCCAAGTTTTCTAATTGCACCAGATCTTCAATATTGAAATGGCACCCCCCTCAATGATCGATTACTTCAAAGTTGATTTCTCATCTCCTTGAAAATTCAACTTGAAACAATTTTGAATTTGAACAATGCGTCCATAATGGCAATCGGCCCCCAGGGACGAGCTTAACAAAGTTTTTCTTTCTGATTCTCCAATCTTGGTCTGAATAGCAAATGAGCTTCTAAGTGCAGTACGATATCGCACATAAATTCCTTCAATGACCCCTTTATAAAATTTATTCAACAATTTTAGGTTTCAACTCAAAATTCGGTGGCACTCAAAGAAGAATTGACGAGGCTTTGACTGCAACAATTATTGACATGATGGCCTTCATTGGATTGGATGGAAAATTTTGGAACAGGAGAATTCGTTCGACTCAGTCTCGGCTTCCTGCTGCCAATAATATACAATCAACAGGGCCACGTCATTGGATGGATGCAATACCCCAATTCGACCGTCGACTTGGTAACATGGTGAATGTTCGATTCGGCACTTTATGACCTCTCCATGGTCCTTTGTAATTAATTATCTCAAGGCCTCTAAAGAAAATTAAAAGAGTCGACCCTGTCTTTGTCTTAATAAAATTTTAGACTTGGCTGCATAAAGTTTGTCCAATTGAATTGGCCAATATCATATTTTTTTTATCGAATATCTATTATCCACTAGACAATTTGCTTATGGCCAATAATTTGTCGAGAATTTTGTCGAAAACTTTGACATGCAAACTTTCTAGAAAAAAATAATAAACCCTCAATCTTCTTATGAAGTTGATCTATAGTAAAACCCTTAGGCTGACAGGAAGACTAGATCTAATACCACTGTAATATCCCAAACGAGATATTTGACTAATTTTTGCAGAAATCTAACTCAACCAGAATTTCTCCACAAAACTATCATTCATTTAATAGAACATTGCCATGTAAAAATATAACCAATAGAATATGGAAAAGTAACAACAAGATGAACACGAACAATCTCAACTTTTATTATAATAGATAAACTAGGGTTACATGCAGATACAACCAATATAGCTTAGATGAAAAATTGGCCTTGAGAATTTGCTCTGATGTTGCACTGGCCCTCCCAAAACTGAGCTGAAATCAATCATTGCACCTGTGAATTCTGGATAAATCCACCGAGGAGATGAGGTGGGTTTTTGTCCACTCTCACCCAAAATCAACCGAGTGTTTCAGTCATGTGGCTACTAAAGTAGAGAATCGGGTTCTCAAACCTCTCACAAAAGACAATGCTATCATACAATATGTGATCTAGTGGCCTCCTCCTCCTCCTTTTATATATCTGTTGGACCCCTCTAAAACCTCTTATTTTATTATTATTTTAATAATTGAGCATATTCCCCTCTTGTTATTTCAATTAAAATATCTTTTGAATGTGGGAAAATAGTAAATTGGCCACCATGCCTCCTCAGGCCACTGAAAATCACTTCTAACCATCTCATCTTGTAGATCTTCTCATTCCAGTTCTAATGAGCTATTACACTAAGGTGTTTTGTCAAGTATTCCTCTTGGAATGCCACCTTAAGCATAATTAATTGGATTAGTCACAATAATAACCTCGTATTATGAGAATTGTCAGAATGCAGTGGAACGTGAAGCAAGTTGTGCAATCAATCCTAATGATGGACTATGGCAAGTGAACTCATCTAGACCCCATAAAACATCACCAAAATCTCCTGGGCCTGCTGATGACTTAAACTTGCACTTGTGACATGTCTTCCTCCAACCCTGAAAGTCCATCCTAACCACGCCATAAGGAAACATAAAAAAAAGGAACATCACACAATATGACATGGCATGTTCAAACATGGCTCTAGTGTTCAAAAAATCCAAAAGGCATGATGCAATAAGTGAAATCCCCTAAGAGGTGGTAAAGGTGGTCTTATATCCATCTTGTGACAAATCTAGACTTTATTATACCCTAAGAATCCATTTATAAAGGACATGACCTCATGGCCATCATAAGCATTGAGAATTTGGTTGATGAAAGGAGTCAATTAATTGTCTTTGTTATAGTTCCGATTGAGATCTCGGAAATCAATATAGACATGAATGGTTCCTTGCTTCCTTTTAACAGGGGCTGGATTCAAAACCCATGAGGTATACATGATTGGATATATAAACCCATCTTTTTGAAGCTTTTCAATTGTTTCTTTTATGCCCTACTTCTTATAGAAAGGGATGGATGGTCGTTGTTCCTGCCTGACAGGAAATGCATTTGGTTAAGTATCAATGTTCAACAATGGTTGGATCCAGTCTAGGAATTTCTAAAAAAGGCCAAGCAAAGGTGTCATAAAATTCTTGGAAAAGAGCCTTATAAGAAAAAACCTCATTAGGAGAACATGAGGCTCCAAGAAGTTTGTTTTTAGTGACACTTGGGGTGACAAATATATCAACTTTGATGGTGGGTGAAATGTTGGACACGTCACCTCGAAAGAATATGAAATAGGAATGGGGTTCTTAAACCAATTTACATGTCCAGGTGAAATTAAATCCTTACTCTCCTTGGAATATTGGTCTACAAAATACTTGGGATGGAATGAATCCTTGGGAAAAAAGTAGGAGCAATGATGCATATCATCCCATGGACAGTTTGGAACATTTCAAGCTTCAAGTATCATCCAATTGAAAGACATAGCCGCTAGAGTTAGGGATATTAGGTTCAATTATTCTAGCTTAAGAGGAAACCATGTTGAACACGAAACCTTCAGAAAAGCAGAGTTTGCAAAGTATGACTAACATAAGAAACCCTCATGGATGAGGATATTTAACGAATGGAGGAGGTTTCCATCACTAGTGAAGTCGAAGGCATATGAGCATTATAGGGAGTGCTCATGTGAACATTTGATGCAAAGGGAAGAGGTCTCATTAGACAAAGACATCACTGACATGTAAATCAAACAAATAGATATAAAAGTCTTGCCTCCATAATGGGTGGAGGGAGTACTTGCGATATGGGATTGATTTGCTGAAGAGATGTGAGGGTAGTTAGAAACTTAGGAAGTTTAGGGAAAAATGGTAGGAATAGTGGCCATATGTGTCACACAAGGCACAAGGGTGATTTGTGCATAACGACTTCTTGTGTTTCTTGGTTACTCAAGAAGAGTCACTTTACAATAAGTATGGAAGCTTTTGGACTCTCCCCTTTAGGAGAAATGTTCTCTTATACCTTTGGGAGCATAGGAAACTTATTGATGGTGTGGACCATGATGTTGCAAAGACCATTAAGGTGATACAACCGAAGTGGGCATATGGGGGTGTGGGTATTCATAGCTGCATTAGGAGTATCATTCCTACTTTTTGAGGTTTAGTCTGAATGATGGGTTCCTAAATGACCCTTGAGTAAATACACTTTTATCGTTAAGCTTGGCGAAGGAATGGGGTTAAGGATAGCTTCATGCTACAAGGGTATGAATAAGGCATATGATAGCGTGCTATGTCAGGGCCAGGACCCACCTTGAATAGTTTTATGACCAGTTGAGATGAGGGAAAAAAGTAGTATTGAGGTACACAACTAAGTAAGAAAGAAAATAACTCCATTTGAGTAGAAGTCAACACAGAAAAGTGCTTCTATGGCCTTGGCACTTGGTTACTCTCCACTACTGCCAGTCAAGGCTTTCACATGCCTTACTTACTTTTGTTATTTCTTTTTTTATGGCCCCTCCCTTTACTACAGTTCACAACTACCTTAACCAATGCCACTTTGCTTTCCCAAGCAATAAGAAGGGGGGATATTTCCTCTCTAATACCTCTTCGCCTATTTCTTACCACTTACCTCTACTTTACAAAGAAATATACTACCTCCCAAAGATAGCCTAGATTGGCTTGAATTGTTCGAGAGGGAGGAAGGTGGGCTAGGGAAGGAGCGAGTAGCATAGGGTCTTACTTGCCTTCTTGCCTGGAGAAAAGACAGGTAGAAAGGGAGGTCTTACCTAGCTAACCTAGATTGGAGGCCTGGAGTGAGTCATAACTAGGGAGAAAGATTGACTGGACCAAGCACCTTAACAAAATGAGGGGAATTGGAAAATCAGGAACTACACACATACATATTTTCCAGAGCACCTTAACTTAATAAGGGATGGACCTTTAACGAACGAGGCCTATAGTCCATACAAAGAACCTTGATGAACGAGGGCTATAGGCCATACAAAGCACCTTAATGAACGAGGGCTAGAGATAGGCCAGACAAAGCACTAAAACAAATTGATGTAACAATAACTGTTAACTAGCTAGAAATAGACCAATCACCTAATGATACAAATAAGGATCGATAACTAAGGCAAGACATGCATCCCTGAAAAAGGTCACTGTCTCCTTTACTATCTCTTATCCATTCCTACTATAAAGAAGGGAAGGAGGGGAGCTCCTACGATGCTACAAGTTACCTCCTACATCATTCACTCATGAAGGGACAAAGAATGAATGAATAAGGAAGGTAAGAGCTCCAATATAACTACATACATTAGGAAGGAAAGAAAGGTGGTAGATATTTAGTAAGGAAATACCCAAGACACTAAAAAGGCAAGTATATAGAGGGAATTCTAGTGGTGAATCATTGTGGTGAGGAATGTAGAATCTAATCTCCTTGACTTTCCCTCAACCAAGAAAGCACGTTTGCTAGGATGAAACTCTCTATTACGTCGAGGCACCCCCGCTACTTATTCATATGGGGAGGGGGGACTAGCCTCATTTATCGCCACTTCAATGGGTGAGAAGTTCACCTAACCTACCAAAGGTGTTTAGTTGACTTGCATTGATATACTCTTATTGAAAACTATGCGCCTCATCTTTTTGTTGCTACCAACTAATAGCTTCACAAATGACAAAGGGTGCCAATAATTAGTCTGAAATGAGTTGGGGTGGATTGAATGGGATATCTATCTATATCTCTTGAGAGCTTATCATGCCCATGGACAATGGGCGCGATAGCTAGCTTTCAATAACCACCTGTGACATGCATGCTCTCTATGTACTTGTTAACTCACTCATAGAATTACTTAATAAACATAAAATTAAAATTAATCTATATCATTATTATTAATTACCATTATAGACATTAAAGAAAATAATAATAATTACCATTCTTATATTTGATATTTTTCTAAAAAGTTTTTAATTTTTTCCTACCGACATTGTTTCAATTCCCACTTTTAATATAAATAAATTTGAAATAATAATAAAATATATGTATATTTATATCATTATCAATAATAAATATGATGTTAAAATAAATGTATATCATTATTATTAATAATTTTTTTCTCGAGGAAAAAATCGTAATTTTCATTATAGTGGAAAATTACATATTGTAGATGCCATTGGCATATGTAGAACGAGTGACCAAAGTCCTCAATAAGCAGAAAATTCTATAATAGTCTATACAAAAAAACCCAGAAGTGGGTGAACCATCATGTGTCTATAAGCATATACATATATTTACAAAAGTTTAGTCAAAAAGTCACCATCAGTGAGTCTCTGTTCATTTCCCAAAATAAATAGTACTAGAATAAGTTAGGGCCTAACAGCCCTCTGCATGTCCTGAACAACATAAGGCCTGTGGTAAAACTGGTAAATCTGCTCCTGTCTCTCCTCACGGATCAGCCATTCCCCTCTGGGATGGTGCGTTTCCTCTTTAGAAAGCTTATCCGCTGGTTGGTTGGGCTCCTTGTAAATATGAGAACATGTAATCTGATCAAATTGATATTTTAACAACAATGCATCATTCAGTATGGTCCTGAGTGAATGAACATGGCATGTAGAAATGCAGTTGAACCAATTAGTGATTATCTTAGAGTCCCCAAAAACTTGTAAATGTCGGCAGTTTTGGTATAATGCAAAGTATAAATGATGTTGAAGCGATAATAGCTAAGCATAATTGTTTGTGCCAACACCCAAATCCATGCGAATACTGAAAGAATGAGTCTCAGATAAGTGTAGTAATATTCCCCCCCCACATCCCTGGTCTTGTGCTGAGCCATCAAAGTAGGCTCATGGGTGAGCTTGATCTATGACCTCCGGAATGATAGTATGGGTCGTGACAGCCGGTTCATCATCCGGGATTTCATTGTGACAAGTACATATTTTCGGGATAATGAGAGGCCATCGAATATGTTTGTTATGAAAAATGATGTTGTTTCTGCATATCCATATGTTCCAGCACGTGATTAAAGGGAGATTACGGGCTTTCATAGTGGGTGCTTTGAACCACCAACTATTCTAGGCATTCAGGATACTATCCCCCTCCCATCGCTGATTTATATTAAGCACAGGCTTCACCTGTTCCTAGATATGTTGTATGGTGGTGCAAGATAGGAATAGGTGGTAGTTCGATTCCTCCTCCCTGCGACATAGAACACACTAGGATGGACCTCGGAAGGAGCATTTTATAAGATTTGTTCCTGTTGGGGTCTTGTTCATGATAATATTCCACAACAGGAGGCAAGTGTGTGGCGGTCCTTTCAACTTCCATAGCCAACACCACCAGCTTTCCAATGAGATGGGCTTGTGGGCAGCATGTATGATAGGATAACCAACTTTTGGTGTATAAGTCCCCTTCACCGCAGAAGCCCATATTAGTTCATCCTCATTATCCCTGGGCCTCACATGAGATTCCTTTAAGGCATCGGTGTATTGCCTCCACGCCCTTCTCCAGTGATCCGGTATGCCAAGGTCTTCAGCCGATAGCCAAGCTTGTTGAAAGATGGATGTGTTCAAATGGTCCTCAATCTGTGCTATGGAGATCACACCTCTGCGGTTAAGGAATTCTATCAGATCTGGTGGTAGGTTGTATAGGTTACCATAACCCGTCCATGGGTCAGCCCCAATGCGGACAACCAAATCATTGCCAATACGCCAAGTAAGACTGCTTCTTATAATGGGAAGGGTGTGTATGACGACTTTCCAGATCATTGATATTCCTTGCTTGTTCCAGGTAGGTAGCCGAATCCATTCCATAATGGAACGAGACCAGATATATTTGAACGTGACCACCTCCAACCATAGACTATTGTTCTTCAGGAGAAGCTAGCCTAATTTGGTTGCCAAAACCTGTGCAAATGCAGAGAGATTCTTGAGGTCCCAACCCCCCATTTTTTGGGGACTGTAATTCTGCTCCATTTAACCCAAGCAAAGGGTTTTCCTTCCTTGTGCCCCCTCCATAAGAAATGACAGCATAATCTTTGAATCCGGGATAATATACCTTGAGGGATCCAGGCAAGTGACATCCAGTAGACCGAGGTGGCTTCAAGAATAAATTTTATGAGCACCAAGCGCCCTGCTCTAGATAGTAATCAATGACTCCAATTGTTCAATCTTCTTTCCACCTTGGTGACTAACCAGGTCCAATCAACAATTTTGTAATCATGGGATATTATCCTGAAACCCAGATATTTCAAACCATCCTCCAGCTGTGATCTCTGGTAGGGAAATTTATGAAGGGCATGGCAGGTTTCCTATGGGGTACAGGTAGCAAGGGTGATGGTGGATTTAGGCTCATTAATTTCCATCCTCGTCGCTAAGCAGAATAAATGCAACAACTCAGATAGAGTGTTAATGTCTTGTATGCCTCCATTGAGGAAAATCAGAATGTCATCCACAAAAATTAAGTGTGAAAGAGTGCATTGATCTGTGATCTTGAGTCCCTTAAGCCTCCTAGGCCTTTTTTGCGATAGGATCAACCTGCTTAAACCTTCCATTACTATTAGGAAGAGCAACGGGGATAGAGGGAAGCCCTGTCTCATACCTCTTTCCGCATGGAAAAAATTGGAGGCCGATCCATTTATTAGAGTGCCAAAAGAAACAAATGTAATGCAACACATGATCCATCTAATGAGTAGAATAGGGAACCCCAGGTGGGTAAGGATCATCCTTATGAAAAGCCAACTGACATGCAAAGGCCTTTGAGAGATCTATTTTGAGGATGGCCCCTTTTAGCTTCTTATGTTTTATGGAATGGAGGACCTCCTGGGTTGTGCCTATGGCCTCATGTATATGGCGATTATGGAGAAAGGCAAATTGTTCGGAGGATATATTGTCAGATAGGATCAGCTTGATACAATTAGCAATAATCTTGGCAATAATTTTATAAAGGTAGTTGCAGAGTGAGATGGGTCGGAAGTTGGCAAAAGATAGAGGGATCATTATTATTAATAACTATATTTTCATCTAGATATATCATTTTTAGATAAAGTGAAACTAAAATAAATTTATAGCAATATATTAAAATTAATAAATGCTATTATTAATAATTATATTTTATGTGGAGGGTTTTAGAATCAAATGAAGAGGATGGAGCAGAGCACTAGGTTTTACTCTTTTCACAGATCTATGCAATCCACTGTCCCTGCCGAACAGGAGGTTGGCTCTGGTATTGAAAGAGAGTTGAGGATCTGGGTTGTTGGTTTCCATTTCATCCATGGATCCAGACGTGAATGGACTTGGGTTTTGCCTGTGACAAATGGCTACCCACTCACAATTGTGCAACTTTGGAACAAGAGGGAAAATAGGGTTTTAGACTTGCGAACACTCCCCATGTATGGTCAACTTACTCTGTTGGTGGCCACAAATGTAGGTCGGTTATGCAGCCCAAGTCAGAGTAGATACCTACACTCACAGGCGTTTCGTTACCTCAAGATAAACTAGTCTGATGTTGACCTAGGGAGTTCCATGTAGTGGGTCTGTATCCGCTCCCCTCATATCTTGAACCCCTAATATGTTGCTTTGTTGGTGGTGTGAAGGGGGTTCGAGTAGTGATATAGGGGTTTTCACAGCTTGAATGTTCTTAAGTTTTTTTTCGCTCTGTTGCCTCCAGATCAGAGTTGATCTGACTAAAAAAAATGCTTTCCTCTATCGAGGTTGGTGGAGGGGTTAGAAGAACTGATCCACCCTTAGCAAGATTTCGAGTGTGGTTTCAGGTTTGCATGCCCAGATCCATATGTTTTTTCATTCTCTAGACCCCATATCATATCAGGTCTGATGAAAATCTAAATCAAAAGCAGGGTTTTTGCACAAAGGAAAATAATACTTTCCATATATTCATAGAAACCCTTATTGGCAGATCCATATTGATTTGGGTCAAGTATGAGGACTAAGTGGAGAACGTTAAAAAAATATATACATAAATGGGAGGGACTCCCAACAGCAGAGTAAAGGATCATCTCAGAAGGGAAACTTTTTCAAGACAAGAGGACCCCCAAAGAATACAAGATAAGCAGAGGCTCCACTCTATCCTTGGTATCAGGATTGCATGGAGGAACATGACCTGTCCCTTCAACCTCCTACAAAGAAGTAGCCAGGGGGGTGAAAATCATGGTAAGTCCACACAACCCAGTTGGGACACTACCGGGGCCTTACATAGTGGAAAAGATGGAGAAAAACCCACAGTTAGAGAGATGGAACTCATAGGTAAATAACACGGTCTCATATTTTCATAAAGAGGTTGTAATTTGTAGATTTAATGGTTTCTGGCCTAAATATTAAGACCTATATCGATGGATTTACACAAATTGGACCACATAATGTGAGATATACTTATGCTCGAAGGGTTTCTTCATTGTACACCCTTTCTCAAAAGAAGATTATCAGGAAATTATGGAGGGAATGTGGTTCTAGGGAAGATCTAAGTTATTCACTTCTCCCTAGTTCCTAGAATTCGACTCATCAACTATGGAAGTAACAAAAATGCATGTATGGGTTTGTTTGCCTAACCTCCCACTCCCCTTTTGGCACTATCAAGTTCTTTAAGACATCGGAAATGCATTGGGATTGACATCAGTAAGGGGCTTCTAGATCACATCCCACTGAACAACATACACTTCTAGTGGACATAGAGTCGACATTATGAAAACATGACCTTTAGGTGCCATGTATGTAGCCAACTAGGACACTTACAAGACCACTGCCCTCTGGCCAAAAAGCCAACAAATAAGAGGAAAGGGCGGTGACTCAAAACAAAGAATTGGAAACCCTACAAGCCCCCTCTTTTTGATAATGAAGAATATATGTATCAAAAGGACCCTCCAAGCAAAGAAAATTAGGAAATGACTGAAACAATAACACAGGAGGAGCCCCCTCCACATACAACAAATTAATTTTCCACTGTTGTATTGTGACAGTCCCAACCCAGGTTTCCTCATAAAAATGCAATGTAAATGTTTTGCAAAAATATATTAAAATGCGCTGAGCCTAGGGGACATGAATTCTAGAGCTGAGGAGGTGGCTTGCTTGGGATAAGAAAGGTTTCCTTATGCAGAAAATCTAAACTGATCGGGACAACCATTAAAGGCTAGTTGATGCAAGTTCGTAATGGTCTAGTTCTTGAATTAAAATGGGCTGCAAAGAGAAGTACATAGGCCATGTGCTTGTGAACCACAACAAGGCAGAGAGGATTGGTCACTAGAAAATTTACGAGACTAGACACCTTTGCAAGGCAGCAAGGACGAGGAAGAAATGCTTGTGTGGCAAGGAAAATAAGCAGAGGAAAAGAAGGGGTTCGACCTCATGGGGGAGGATGCGATCATTTCCTCAATCACTCAGAAGTCGGTCATTCTCTCATTTGCAGATAGAGGAAGACAACCATTCGAGCAACATTCAGCTGGGGAGCCGAGCAGAAGAGAGGGAAGAGCAAAGCAAAGAATTGTTGAAGATAAGAGAAGATAAGTGAAGGGGATTGGTTCTCTAGTTCCCTGGAGGCTGTGGGTTGGGATACTAGTCTTTGGGGCCCTGCAACAACTTCGAATTCCTTGGAGGCTGTGGGTTGAGATAGAATCCTTAGATCCTTTTAACAACTTGGGTTCCTTGGAGGCTGTGGGTTGAGATGGAAATCTCTGGGGCCCGGTAATAACTTGGGATTTCCTAGAGGTTGTGGGTTGGGATAGAATCTCTGGAGCCCTGGAATAGCTTGGGTTATTTGGAGGCTGTGGGTTGAGATAATAGTCCCTAGAGCTTTGGATAACTTGGGAAGAGACCAATCTTGAGTTATTATCTACAGAGGTCATTCCTTGAGATTTTTGTGGCTATGCTTTGGTGTTGTAGTGGATTTTGGACTTCTTGGGAAGGAGGTAAATCCTTGGTACTACTCTTGAGGGTGGAGGTAGTAAATCTCTGGATTCCCCATGCATTGCTTATTGTAGTAGGCAGTTGGTGGGATTGAGGAAAGAGGTCCTTTGGAGTCCCTATACCAGCTAGCAGTTGGTGTTTTAGTCCTTAAGAAAGACCCTCAGTCTCTAGAATCTGGCTCGGGGGTGACAACTGCAAGTAAGCTTGGGGGTGGAGAGTGTAGTCCCAGGCTCAGTTGCCCAGACAATACAAGATAAGTGATGTTATGTATCTTCAATGCCCATGAATATATGTTTGCATTTCTGTATTCAAATGGTATGTGTAAATGATCTAAATGTCTATTGCATTTATATCTTAACATGGTGTTGTAGAGAACAGATGAGGACTACATTATGTCCTTATGATTTTGAATGGTATACTATGCAATGTTTGTACATAATAAGAAGGATCTTATTAAATTTTCGGGTTGAGATGGTGTGCTTATGAAATACATGAATGTGATCTATTATGACTGAGTGAATAATGTATATTGTGAAGCCATGAAGGCATTAAGAAGATCTACAAAGATCTGAACCAAAAAATGAAAAAAATTGGCGCAAGAAACTCTCTTATTAATGAATAATGGTTACATCGAGGACACCTGTGTTAACAGGGACTGTGAATACATATATAAATGCATAATTATATGCATAATGGTTACAAGCCTGTGAATCCATTATGGGGCATTGTTCTCACGCGGAGGAATCATTCCTCTTTTAAATTTAATGATCTGTGATCTTGCATCAAGGGCTTCTTCAGCCTTGCATGTTGAGTAGAAGTTACCCTTGCTTCATCGATGTTGTTGGTGATCCACCTCATGCTAGACACCACTATCTGTGCCATGCCTTGGGGTCGAATGCCCTGGAGGTCTTTGACCAACACTAGAGTGTGGCTGGTGAAGGCGTTGCACACTATAGGGTTGCTAGAACCCATTAGAGGCTTCTTAGCCATGCATTATCAACAACCCACATTCCTTCCCTAGGGGCACTGGTGCTAGGGATTGTATGTCTCTGCCAATAGCCAAATGCCCCAGAAACTCTTGAGTGGCACCATGGAGCCACTTGTAGACTTGCTTTGGAGCATGGAAACCCTTAAGGACTTCATCGCAAATCTTTAGCAATGGGTGGCCTACAGATCGAGCATGCGTAGGATTCCCTGTCCCGAAATGGGGAATACCCAAGGGCCAGGAACTCATTAGAGTGGCTCTATTTCAATCTCAGGAGGATAGAACCATTGGGTGCTTAGCAAGTTGTGGTGGTCATGGTAGAACGCTAGCTCAGAACTAGACGTTCATGGAACCACCGCTGGCGAGTCGAAAAAGGGACTATTCTTGAATAAGGGGGTTCTGCATAGAATAGTGCCACTACAAAGGAGGTGCAATACTTAGTCTTATAATGAAGCCTGATAACCTTATCCTTCAATCTTGGTGGAACCCTAGTCGTGGATGCTTGGTATTGGCATGCCCAGATTTTCCCTTATCACGATTGGATGAAAGATGTTGATGTGGGCTAGAGCTTTTACCCCAAAAGTTAACTTGTGACATACAATGAATCGGAAGGGATGACGTCAACCGGGATACGCTGGTGGAAACACAAGCCCTACAAGTTTCGCTATTGGTTGGAGGTGGCGTCCACAGGACAACTCATCTCTTGGGGGGGCTGTAACCCAAAGATTATTTTTGTATCACAAGGAGGTTGGCAGGGATGACTGGGCATCGGGCTAGCTACGCGCTTTCCTATTTTTCAGGATGGAGCCCACCATACAACGCATCCTATGGGCCAAGATCCCATAAGTTTAAAAGGGGGAGTTGCTGAGGAACACAAGATGATGTATATTCGAGCCATGATGGTGGAGACATGGCCCGACAACTTCACTATTGGTTGGGCATGGACCCACATAGCAAGTCAGTGTGATGGGTTCACCTTGGGGCATTCGCAAAGGTGCAGGCAGAGAGGAGTGGGGTGAGTAGTGTGGGATTGCGTGGCAGTGCTACCACGTCTACCAATCTGGAGTGAGGTTCATGCAAGGGTGCAACCCATTGACCACGTGTGTCCCAGAAGCATTAAATAGTAGTGTAAGGGAGCAACAGGGTTGATGGGGTGTTGGGCCAGCTAGGCCGATGACTAAGAAGCTGAGGAGCATCCCATTGCCTGTGGAGCCCTTGGAACAATCTCCATGTGTCCTGGTGGCCTTGTCACGAAAGTGTAAAAGGAGTACCCAGAGAAGGCGTCGGGGTAGCAAGGGCAGGATGACGTAGTGTCATAGCCACATGGGCCAATTAGAGGTAATGAAATGCAGAGGTGAGATCCACATGTCCACATAGTCCCGGAGGTCTCACCTTAAAGGTACAAAGTGTGGTACAATGTATGTGCTGGGAGGAAGATTGCAAGATACATAAGCCCAGACTCGTTGATGGAACGTGCACCCCGATTGGTGGGGAGGTGGTCCCACCTGATAGGTCATCCCTGAGGGAACGACCCAGGAGGTATCGAGAGGTGCAACAAAGGAAAGTGTCGAGATGCAAGGATCAGAGTGATGTGGCATAGGCTGTGGTAGCAGATACTAGTTGAAAAGACAAGCCAATGGGGAGGACACAATGCGGCCCCACTAACCACGTAAGCTCGATAGTGAGGCCTCGACAGTTAATGAAGGATCACGCTTAGGAAATTATCAGGATGTGGATAAACGAGATGACGTGTCCCAAAAGGATCATCCCCAGAGGCATAAGGTGAGCTAGCTTGAAAGTGTCAGGATGATGTGGGTAGCTCGTGGTCGTTGGATTAAATTGGGCATTGTGGGAATGGTCGGACATGTGGCGCAATGTATATAGATGTATATATGTGTTTCTATATGCATTTAAAAATGTAAGGGGAGGCTCGAACCAAGCATTTTTATAAGTAGAAGCAGTTCAGAGGCTCTAACTATGAGGCCCTAAGGAGGAACTAAGAAGCTTATGCGTGCATCCGAACCCTGGCATGAGAATTAATAATTGAAATGAATGAAGGACAATTTTTTTTATCCCATTCCTCTAACAACACAGGAGGAGTTGGATTAGCAAGTGACACCTACCCCACTGAGGTAAGTAAGGTAGGGTGGGTTGTCACATCTATGTTGTTACAATCAATTTAGCCAAATTCTTATCTTCGATTAGCAATCTTTCAAAACAATTTAATCTTCCAATGATCAATAACAATTGTATATAGAACAATAAATGCAATATACAGTAGAAGAAAATCAAGAGCAATAATAAGAGAGACACCAAATTTAGTCAAAGAGGGGAAAACCCCACAAGGGGGAAAACCCTTTCAAATTCTTCTTCTTATTAGATTTTCATAAAATGTCTAGCAAAGAGAGTATACGATCCAATTCACCAATCAAGATTCAAGGTCAATCTTTTGACTATCCAACAAAACCAACCAGATAATATCTAAGAGATGAGCCCAATAGACAAATTTGAACAAATTCAAAGTCTCCAAAACTGATCCAGTTTTGCAGTCAATGGTCAACAATTCACCAATCAAGATTCAAGGTCAATCTTTTGACTATCCAACAAAACCAACCAGATAATATCTAAGAGATGAGCCCAATAGACAAATTTGAACAAATTCAAAGTCTCCAAAACTGATCCAATTTTGCAATCAATGGTCAACAATATTGTAGGTTAGAGCCGCAGGGAACTAGTGTCAATCAGTGTCGCTATAGCTCTCCAGCTACAAGGACCACCCTATCAGCCTAACGGTTGTATCCGAATTTTCCTCGATCCAACCTTGCGACTCGAACTTAATTTCTTTACTTCGCACGCATGAGCTCGAACCCTGCAATTTCAAACCTGTACGAACTAATCCAAAGAAGAGAGAGAGATCGAAACTCCAAAAGAAGAAGAATGATTGTGTGAGTGATGTGTCCAATTGAGGATGGTGTGTCTTGTATTTATATGCTTCCAAGGAGTGCCCATTTTCTCTTTGAAGCCGACATATACTTTTGTGCACATGTGGATTTTCACCTTAAAAATTCTCTTTTCCTTGACCAAATTAAATTCTTCCAAGGGATAGGAGGGGTATTTCTTGATGAGGAATGTTGTCCAAAGGAGGGAATTTGTCCCTGAGCTACCAAATTAACACAACAAATCCCAACCAGAACACAAAGATGACAGTCACACCAATTCTTGCAGTGCTCTAAGTAGTGGCAACGAAGAATGAGATGATACCAAGAACTAAAAGATACTATGTATCAGAGAGCTCTGAATTTGAAAAGGAGATCACCCTTGCAACAAATACAGTGGATATGGCTATAGCTATTATCCCAACCTACCACAAGGGTTTGTAAGGAAGTAAAAAAGAAGAAAGGGAAGAAAGGAAAACTAGATGATTTCTACAACTATACAAGCTGTTAGGAATTCTAACTAGTTTTTTATTTTTTGCTTAGTTATGAAGGCTTTAAGCCACTATTGTGACGGATCCAAGTGATCCTTTATCTCCGAATACATGCTAGTCATGTATCTACATTGAAAATGTAATTTTATTTCAATTGATAATAAAATTACACTTTTTTCTGAGGATAAAAAGTAATTATATTTTATGTAGAATATTTAATTATTTAATAAACATGAAATTAAAACTATTTTATAATTATTATCAATAAATAATAGAGTTAAAATTTATAAAGGGAAGATGGGATTTATGGGCATTCTACAAACTATGTGAAAGAAGAAAGGCCATAGTTAGAGTAAGTATACCTAAGTACAAGTGCTCTCATTGAAGCAATGTATTAGAAGGTATCCATAGAAAGAGAAAGCAGAGTCAGCTAGGGTGGAATAACTTAGAGTGGGTTTATATCCAATACTATAACTTGTTGATTTACTAGCACTAGAGGCATATAGAGTAGCCATATAAGTGAAACTAGTAGTAGTTAACAATAATGTAAATAATGCTATGTATATTTATAAAAGATGGTGTGGGGGACAATATGGGCTGGACAACCAATGAATAGGTTCTAGACGACTGGGTAAGAGTGGACCAACCGGTTCCACCTATGGTAGCATATCCCCTTGCCTTTGTTGTTGGTGGTTCTGCTTTCCTATACTATAGGTGGGTCTTGAACTTGATTTGTGTTTACATAATATCTAATTGAATGTGCTATTACTTTGCTTCTTTTGATGCCTTAGCACTGTAGGCTAAAGTCTATACTATAGATTAGGCCTTTGGAGTCTCTTTGTAGGGAAGCCAATAGCAAGACTAATAGAAAGAAAGCTAGCGCTAATAAAGAAATTGGCATAGGAGGTCAAGTAGGAGCAAAGACAAAAAAAGAGGTGGCTAGAGCACCTTCTATTCAAAATTCAGATTCTTCCCAAAAACAAAAAGCTAGAGTCCTTAAGGGTCATCCTTTGCATTGATTTCTTATTGAGCATGGAAGAAGGTAATGTGAACCAGGTATATAGAGTAAGATAGGGATAGATTACACTAGGTAGCTTAGAAAAATGTTCAGTAGTATATACGTAATTGCTGTTTGAACTTAAAGTAGCTCTACTCCTACCTTGACTTCTGTTGCTTACTTTATTCTTGTTGGTGCTTTTTCTCTGATTAGGTTAAATATAGTAGAAAAATTGGTGTGGGCATGGGCTCCAATCCGATATAGGATTTTCACCATTTCACTAAGGACTCTTATAAGAATAACTGACTAGGGTATTGCTTTCCACCAAGTTTCTCGCTTTATACTTGTGAAACAGTGTTGGTCCTATACTCCTAAGAAAGAGGAAAAATAGACAAGGGTGCCAGAAAGGGCTAAAATCCTCCAATGGGTGATTCATTCATTGATGCTCTCGCTGGTGTAACAACTTCCATTACCAATTCATATGAGTAAGGCATTAGGGACCCAGATTCTCTCATTCAATCATTATCAGAGCTAGTGTTTATTCAAGATGAGAAGTGCTAGTCACATTGCTTCATCATTTATTGCCTATATTCCATTATTAGACTTGTGTATTTATTGGTAGGAAGTAGGTACAACCAAAGGAGCCAAAGGAGGGCTGGGTGAAGGAACTCTCGTTGTCTTGTTTACAAGAACTAGAAGAGAGGTGGAGGTTGAAACACGACCAACGGTATCTTATGCCATCCATACACCATTGTATGGTTCGTTGAACTAGACAATGTCACTTACGGGTTGAAAGATGCCCTATTTTTAGGACCTTTAGGAAAACCATTACATGTAATCCCGTATTGGCTTTTTTTAGGGTTCCAAGTACAACGCTTGCATCCATGGCCTAGCTTTGTAGATTGTGTAGGGGATGATTCAGGATAAACCCACACATGAAAACTCACTTTGGTGGATTGTCCATCCATTTTTAACGTTCTCATTACCTCCCTCTTTAATTCAAATAAATACACTTCCAGTTTCCTAAGATACATATCTTTATTCCCTCACATGTCTCCACACGAAATTGGCTTTTCTCCTACAGTTTTTAGTTGATATGCAGTTAAATTACAGAGATAAGATGACAAAGATGAAGAATGGAGTTCATTATTTCTTGTGCAGGTTACTATTGTGTAGTTCTGATAGGTTATTACTCTACCCCCAAAAAGATTATTACTCTATAACCACCTAAGTTGCAGTGAAGATATCTGCACAGCCTGCAATTCTTTTAATTGAGAACAATGCGTATATGGACATGTAGAAAGTGTTTACATGATTTCTTTGAAGCATGGGAGAAATACCAATCAACACAAAGTAGAAGATTCTGTTGTGACTGATTCTTGGTACTAGATAGGTAACTATTTTATGTGGGGGATATAGTTATTTTGTCAAATATAGAATTAATGGATGCTATAGGTTTAAGTTCAATTGTTTTGTGTGATTGCAATAATATAAGGAATTTATAATGGAAATCATTGTAATATTTTTTTTATAATTCTTAGTGCAAATTAATCGGCTTGTATGCATGAGAGATTGAGGAATTACATGGTAGTTATGAGATGCTTGACCACAAACTTCTCAGATAAAGATATAAGTCATTTAAATTTTCTTGCCCAATTTTCCATGTTGTTGTATAATGGCATGTTTAACAAATGAATGGAAAATATGTTATGTTAGTGGGGAAAGGTGTTTACATGGAAAATATTAGTAGTATGATCTATCAATGTTGCCATAGATTGTGAAACTTCAACCATGACTTCACTCACAGGTTTTGCATTACCTACCTACTAGTTTTTTAAGAATGTTAATTTCTATTAGGTTTTCCTTTGTATATATTTATTTATTATCCCTTTAGTTCAATGTTGTAAACTAGATTCTTCTAGTTTGTATGCTATGGCATAAATGATTCAGATTCAATTTATTCTTTTATGTTCAATTTTTTTTTTCTCCTTTTTGTTCATCATAGGAAGAAAACATAGATTATATAATATTGTAGGTATAGGTAGATAGAGTACAATTTTATTAAAAATCCATTGTCATGACCCTTCTCAAAGACATTTGTAACAGGGTGTTGCTACACAATTTTGGCTAAGGAAGAGAACCTATCATTTTCGACTTAGGGACTTAGGAGGCAGTTCGACTTAATTTGGTTGTTAGTGGAATGTGGGGGCCACCCACATGGGAATTCGAATTGGCCCATTTGAATAGCTTGGAGGGAAACTCGAATAGGTGGATGGAGGGGCCCACATGAGGCAAGGGAGGCCTAAGGAGTTATAAGGAGGGAGCAGCTCTCATTTTGGGATTCATTCATACATTTTGCAAAGAAAATCACTTGATTGTTCACTCTGCTGTTTAGCTGAGTCAACCCACTGTTTAGCCACAAATCTCTCAAGCCGCAGATTCAACCTCTACTTCGGGGGACCATTTGTGCCTAACCTAGAGAGACAGTTCTACAAATATTTCAGGAGTTCCAGGGTAGTGACATAGCACCACCAACCAGCACAAAGTTAGGATGCATATTCCTAAGCAACTAGGAAACACGCAGAGGGAGATTGAGGCAAGCATAGATCCGATTGCTTGCCTAGGAATTGGGGAGCTGAGGTAGCAACATTAGACCAATGTTCTTGCTGGGTTTTACAGCCAGTTGAGCCAACATTCCAGCAATTCGAACTGCTAGGCTGGGGGGACAACGCAAAGGCCACACAACAGATTTCCATGGTACTTGGGAGTAGTTGAGGTGGGCCAAGAGATCATCCGGGGAGTTAGGGATTGGATAGCATAGGTGAACTCAACATTTTGGAGAAGTTTTCAGGTTGATTTACAGGTAGTTTCCAGCGAGTTGAAATTGGTAGCTAGAGCTGAGGTGAGGCTCCAAGGGGGTCAAAAATCAGAAGTCTAGATCAACCAAAATGTTTCTAGGTTTTTGACAATGATCCCAAATATAAATTTTCATAATTTTATGGGCACCGGAAGTGGGGTTTTAAGCCGTATCTTTGCAGCAGTCAATGTAGAATTGTTGGGGATTGAATAGTGCCTTTGGGGGTTTATTTTCGGAAGTCCAAATCAGGCCAAACCATTTCTAGTTTTTTGTGGCTTTTGGCCAAGGAGTTCGGGGTTAAAAGCATATAAATTTCTGGGCAGTTTCAGTGCACCTTCTAGCCATTTGAACTTTACTAGAGTAGTAGTTTCTTGGCAGCGTAGTGCAGATTGGTGCAGCAACTGGGTAGCCTTCAGCTCAGCGATTTCCCTACCTGGGTTTGGTCCTGGTTGTCCTTTCAGACAAGCCTAGGTGCACCATTCCGTCATTTATTATATTGGACTTGCAAAAATATACTAAAATGGCTGAAAATTTCTCCATTTGCAGCTTTTATATGGGTGTTTGCTGAATATTTCGTTTTTGTAATTTGCTGTATGTATTATTTTCTTGTTATCACTTGTATTCTATGTTGCACGAAACTTCTAGGAACCTGATGCTTCGGGATGTACCCATACCCGAAACTCTGAAACACCTGCCGAAACTTGACCGAAACTCAACCATTATGTAATCATCTAGGAGAGTTAATATATATTTGGTTTTCCTTCTAAATTGTCATTTATGGGTCTTATTCCATTTTTTCTTGCAAGATAATGCGTTATTCACTTATATATATATATATGTATGGAATTTTAGCCAATGTTTCAGCCGACATTTCCATTTTTGGGAGGTGACGTTTTTGAACATACTCGTTTTGGAAACTCTGAAACGTTTCAGCGTTTCGTGCAACTTAGCTTGTATTCCTATTAAGGATTTTTACATCCATAAAGGGTCATCATTGGAATGGAGGAGCAAGTCTACTAGAAAGGTCCTTGTGGTGGAGTAGTCAGTATATGCATGTTTTTGGATTTTATCTTTCTTGAGGTATGCTTTGGTTTTAATCTTTTTGTAGATATTTGTCATCTTGAGTAATTTTATTGTATTTTGATAGAGGGTAATTGCTAGAATGGAGTATTATGTTCATTAGAATGGACCCTACTGCCTCAAAATCTAACAAGTTTTGTAGAGGGGTACCCTACAAGAAAAGCACTAGACCAAGTGACAACAATGAGGTGTGGCCCACTGTCACCATAGTCACTACCCCCTGCTCTTTATGGACTTTCACCAATGGGAGGCAACCTGTTATATAGGTCACCTATGCGAGATATTCTTGGTTTAAGGGTTAAGGTGACACTAGAGCCTAATAGAGGATGGATCTTCTTAAGTATAAGTCTCAACCAAGGAGAGTAAGGCAATTAGCATCCTCTAGAAGGGCCAAATTAGGGCAAAATTGGTCTAGGGATTGAGAAATAGCAAGCCAAATGGGATGCCCTAATGTCAATATGCCAAGAAAAGGTTTCTAAACAATGAATATTAGTAAGCCAATGGCATAAGAAACCTTCAAAAAGTCCTCAAGTTAAAGCTTAGCAAAACTATGGTTTTCCTAGGGCAAGAGAATTAAGGCTTGGAATGGAGAGATTGGCCACCAAGGGAGGTTGATTCTGAGGCAACCCATTCTTCCCTCAATCTTGAATCCTTTCGCAAGCTTAACTTCCCCTTCTAGGCTAATTCACACCAAGCGCTAGCTTGGTTGCTTATCCTTAAGAGAGCCAAATTTATGAAAGAGAGAAAAAATCAAATTTATGGATGAAACAATGCTTGATCACCAAATTGGCAAGGCCAGAGCCTAGTCCTTGGGATGATGGAGTCTATAGGTCTGATAAATTGGCTAAATCTTGCAAAGGAGTAAGGATATTTTTGATGCCCTGGCACAAACCCCTAACTATTATCTTTGTGAGGATCAAGGTCACTTAGGAGAGTTATTACAAAAGTTCACTAAGGGGATTGCCATTCACATTTTATACATGAGTAATGCATACAATGATGATATCTAGATTCTATACAATTTATCTTCAAGAATAATGGCACAATAGAAAAACCATATATTATCAATTCATTCCATACATTAGACTATAAGATCAAAAATTTATCAAATAAGAGACTTACAAGACAAAATGCATGTAAAATCCATTATGGATCCAAGATAACTTCCCCAATGCCAAGAAAATAACACCAATAGAAAAAGTTCTCCAGAGAATCACATCTCTCCAAGAAAAAAGAAGGTCGAATTATGTCACAAGTGATGATGGATAGAAATGAATGATCCTCTCCTCTATTTATATGAGAAGGAAAGAGCTAATTAGCCCTAAATCCCTTAGAAAATAAGTTTGATCACAACATAACCTTGGGTTACAAGCCAACCCACCCTCTTTAACAATAAATGCCCTAATTAGCCCAGACATGTGACCTGCTAGCTTTCTACGGCTGACGTCATGCAAGAAATGAGCTCCAAATGACATGTCCAAGTGTAATGAGGTGTTCAAGATGGTGTAGAAGTATGTAAAAGTCAACCTTTGAGGGTTGGCTCTCAAATCCACATAATAGCTCTTGTGGGGTACCAATATCAAGCTAGGGCACCACAAAGTGGTTTCCATGGGTCTCCAACTCCTCAAAGTAGCCTCCTTTACTCCAGTGTTGAGGGATTCTTAGGTGCAACTAGCCCTCCCTAGTCTCTAAAGGTGAGCCCATCCTCATGTAGGCCCTGAATCAAATTCCATCCATTAATTGCTATCAATGCTGGCTTGGGGGCATGTTGGGTCCCGAAGAATCATCAAATCCGATACAAATTGGTCTAACATCCTGGGTGCAAGAGATTCCCTGGAACATGTGTCATCTGCTGCTACTGCTAGGAGGCCCAAGAGTCTCAACGCTTCACCTATTTGTGCCAATATACTTCTCTAATGGCCTCGCTACCTATGAAGAAGGTGCCCAAGACATGGGTCGCTGAACCACCTGACAATCACAACAGAGATTCTATTGAAAGTAAGTAATCATTAGTGACAAAAAACATTATTGCATCTAAGCAAACTAGGCTTGAGTGTCATGGGCTATTTAATAATTCAAATAATGATCCCCTTCCAAAATCAGGACCCTAAAGGGCAAATGCTAGGCCAAGGGCAACAAATGGAGACTTAACCCACTGTCACCTTAGATAAGGCTCCCTATTATTTACTTACTTTCACCGATGGGAGGAGACCCCATATATTATGGAGTCACTTAATGAAGGATAAATCAATAAATGGATGTGGAGCGACCCAAATGATTCCCTTTCTAGAAGAGGTTGAAGGATAGAGCTTGCTTGCTTTCTAAGCAAGGTACAATGTCTTCTAGGAGAGGAATGAGACGATTTGAGGATTAGGTTTAGGGGATATGAGTCATGAAAGAATTTCCCTAAAATCCTTATTGAAATTGGTATCTTGGATGGTTCTTGAAGAATTATCTTTTCAAATGGACGGGACCACACGGGACCAAGTGGACCTAGCCTAGGTTAGGAGGTAAGAGTTTAGCATCAATGATGTTCCAAACCTAGATAAGGTGGTGGAAAGGATCAAATAAATACTATTCACTCAAAGGCACTAGCTTCGGGGATGCTAGGGCAAAGTTTGATCTCAGAGCTATGGCTTGGATTTTCTCATGAATGGCCTCAAATTTGGAGGAGGTATTGAGAGACACCAGCATAGGAGAGTCTAGGATATCGAACCTTTTGGAGGGATAGTTTGCCGGGAAAATGATGCCCTAGGTGACCTTGGCTAGACCTAGGAAAGGTGAAAATAAGTTGATTTTAGGTGATCATTTTTTGGTATTTCATTGCCTTAGTCTTGGGAGAATGGAGTCTATGATAAATATGAGAGAGGACCTTTGGTTCCTTGTCAAGGAGGCTTCAATACTACTTCGTTAGCCTTCTAGGTCAACGAGAAGCAATCTTGCAACTTTTACTCTTTGATACGCAAAAAGTGATGGCTTATCAAGATAAAATCGTTGTTAGAATCACCCCTAGGATATTTAATTCACATTACATGGCCCATACATTGAGAGATGTTATGTAGAGACAAAATTCCACAATTTAAGCAGTGAATGCATGCAACAATTAACCCTAAAAAAAGTGAAAATCCCAGTACATTGTATATGAAAAAGTAAAAAAAGAGTATATCCAACCATTCACAATTTGACAATAGTAAATATCCAAGACAAGATCAACCAAATCCACATCAAAATTCATCCATAAATCTCCAATTCATCCTCCAAGAAAAGGTGCAAAATTCTCAAGAGAGAGAAGAGATTAAATCCAAAGCGATGATGAGAAAATGAACTCATCTCACTTGTATTTATACACTAATGAGGATTTCGAATTAGCTTCCTTGGCCTACATAAGCCCCAAAAATAAAATAATGTTCTAATAATCTAACTTTTGGTACAAGCCTACCAAACTGGCTCACAAATGAAAGAATAAGCCTCTCAAGAGGTCAAATAATAATCTATGCATGTTGTAGGGCCCTCTAAGAGGCCTGATGAGGTCCATGGGTGCCATAATGAAGAGTAGGACCTTCAAAAGTGATGGACAAGGGGTTGGCCCCTTGTTCTCCAAACAATAAACCTGTGGTGCTCCCAATGGGTGTGGGGGCACAATAATAACCTAATGGGTCTCTAAATGAGTCAAAGATGCTTGTAGAACATCTGCAAGGGTTCTGATGATGGTGTAGGGGATGCCACATTGTCCTACAAGTCTTGGGTTAGCTGCCAAGTGCATGGTAAATATGTGGGGCTGGCTGGGCAAAGGTGAACCAGGTGCATCTTCATCGTCCAATGGGAGCATCTCGAGCATCTTTTACCATCCTCGGGGATCCATGGAGTGCTTTCTACTTCTGTGGAGGCCCATGGCTCTCAAAAAATACCCTACATGTGCCAATGTAGCTCTCTGGAGGATTAGGACCCTGTATAGGGAGACCAAACCCAAGATGGAGACCATCTGCAATCCTCCATAAGATCCAATGCGTTCCCTAGCCTTCCAGTACAGCAAGTCATTAGGTAAATTGAGTAAATAAGCTTACTAACCATGGACCATAGGTGGGGACTTCATAATGGCCTGCGCTTCCATAATGGGCTTCGGGATGTGCTAATGTCTCCTAAACTCCAAATGCGATTAACAAAGTATCCTATTAGGTGGTTTCTACTTCTAAAGGGGATAATATGTTCAAGGAACATCCTTCAAAAGGTGGTGGCATGTGAAAGATAGGTGAATGAAGTAGGCGATGAGAAGGGGCAGCGTGGGGGTAGCCCTTGGCCACATGCTGGGGTACAAGGGTAGCTAATAAAAGGAAGCCCACATTTGGGTTTATAATGTATAGGAGGTGTTAATTTTTGTAGCATCGGATGTGTTCTAGCCTTGAAATTTTGTGGAGAGGTTAGAATGCATGAGATATCCAAAATCCAGAAACCATTTATGGAAATTCCGCCTAAAAATGACTTAATTAGATGATTAGTCAATTTTTAATTATTTCCTAAGTCTAAATTTAGGGAATATGGTTAATTAATTAGAATTAATTAAGTCAATGTGTGAATGTTCTAGAAACTCACAAGGATTCACTTCAAGTTAATCCTATCCATCCATCAATTAAAATTTAATCTTGTTGTTGGAGTTCCAACAAAGGATTATAAGAAGAAGTCGATTGGTAGTTGGAGAAGGTACTTGAGAAGTTCGATTTCATGAATAGATAAATTTTCTTAGTAGCAGCAGTTAGTTGCCAGAGAGAGAGCCAGTGAGATCGAAGCACTAAGAGAGGGGCAGAGGCGATGAAGCTAGAGGAAGGATTCTAGATCTGGTGAGTGCATGCATTTGCAGAGAGGCAATTAAGCCACGGTGAGTTTGACGCAGAGCAACGTAGTAGCCTCTAGAGGCAATTTCGAATCTGCTGGGGAATGACTAGTTTCAGTGTCAGAAGCTGGATAGAGGTTCCGGAGGCCGGGAAAGACATTTTCCTAGACAGTAGGAGATCAGACGACTTGAGGAGAAGCTGGTTCGAACTGAGTGTAAAAGTGACTGTGGTAGGGTGACACAGAGCCACTTTGGATGACTCAATTTGAGTTGAGGTCACAGCTCGGATATTCCTGTGGAGTGAGGAATTTTCCTCACTAGATTTTTCTTTCCAGTGTTTCTCTGTAGGATTTCCAGTTTCAGAATCCAGTTGTACTCAGATTATTTCACTGCTACTTAATATTAAAATCCTCAGCTGCTGCACTGGTTTTCCCAAGTTGGGTTTTTCTGGGGATTTTAGTCCAAAAATAACTGTGCAATTTTGTGTGTGTGTGCTAGCATTTCTTCCAATGCTTATTCTTCTACAGTTTTATTTGTGTAGATTGCAGTGTGAGTTAGTCAGTATTTGTTCTAGGAAACAATAAATAGATTGTAAAATTTAATTAACAATAAGGAGAATAGTTTCCAGTTGCCGCAATAGGATTCTGGTTATGGAATTTTGACATGGTATCAGAGCGCAAATGATCAAATGGAAAGCTCAGTATCGAAGGAAGGAGTTTCGTTGTTCAGTGTGGGAAATAGATCGAAACCCTAGAGGGCAGTGCAATCACTCTGCCAAGAGGCCGAATACTTGAGGAGATTCGTTTTTTTTGAGAGAAGGACAAAAATTTGATCTCTCTAGATCATGGGATTCCAGAGGCAGAGGGAGCAACCTAGTATTTTCGCAAAGCAGATCTCTAGCTAGATGTAGTAGTTTTGTAGCAGTTTCCTAGGGAAAAGCTAGCGTCAGGACGAAGAAGAGCACACATTGAGGGGAAATTTTCCGCAAGGAATTTCTAGTCTTAAGAAGTTCGATTTCCCTTGTAGATCAATAGTCGTTGTGAGTAGACTTTCTCACTCTAGAAGGGAGTGAAAATAGCCTAACAACAACTGAGAAGAATGGAAGAGGATATTTTCGACATTTGTTGAGATGGCCATCTCTGGACTTCGTGATCAGGACAGGTTGGATGGAGCTTCCAAGTATGTCATCTAGAAGGCAAGGATGTCTTTCCTTTTGGATGAATATGGCCTAAAGGCAGATATTGATGCAGTGGTAGCAGTACCCCAAGATGCAAATCAATTGAAGGAGTATAGAAAGGAGATGGCGCGAGCAAAGAGATTGATCCTAGATGGTGTTTGGGATCATGTTGTATCACATATAGCAGCCAAGGGAACAACCAAAGAGATGTGGGATACACTTTCCACGTTGTACCAGGGAACTTCTGAGCAATGGAAGATGTACTTAGAGGAGAAGTTGAGGCTCATCCAGATGTAGAAGGGGGAAGGCATAGACCCCTTCCTCACTAGGATTCAGTAGGTCCGAGACCAGTGGTTAGCTGTTGGGCGAGCGCCTCAACCCACGAAGCTAGTGCAATTGGCACTCAATAGTGTCTCAGAGGAGTGGCAAGTATTTGTCCAAAGTATCTTGGGCAGAGATACCTTGCCAGGGTGGGATAGGATGTGGGCTGATTTGTAGGAGGAGGAGTTGAGACGAGCTCTATTAAAGAGCTCCATTAGTGGCAGTAGCAGCGGATCGAAGCAGGTGAAGGAGGAGGAGAATGTGACCCTCACATCAAAGGGTCTCAGTCAAGGATAGGGGAGCAGAGAAAGAAGAAGAATTACCTGTCAAAGGTCAAGTGCTTCAGATGTGGTGAGCTTGGTCACTATAGTGCCCAGTGTCCTCTCAAGAAGGACAAGGAGGAGAAGCAGGACCAGGTTGCAACTCATGCAGAGATCGATAGGCTGTCCTCCAGGTTGGAGGAAGACTTCGCGTTGTTTGCTAACATACCTCCAAGAGTGAGGTGGGGAGACTTGGTTTTGTAGCCCCAGAGTGATACATATGGTCAGGATCCTTGAGGAGGTCCACCTCATAGATCAATACGTTGCTACAGGGGCCCACAACATTCAGTAGCAAGATGGATCAATGACAATAGATGTAGTCAGAGACCAAGTGACAGTTGTAGACTAGTAGCTGTCAAATGCTCGGAGCGCAGTGCAGAGTTGGCAAGAGTGCAGTTAGCACAGAGCAGAGTCAGCAGTAGTGCAAAGTCTTAAGTAAACAGAGCAGTAGCTAGCAAAAGTCAGGACTCAACAAACAGATGCATCATGCTAATCACAGTGGATTAAGTATTTGGGAGGATTTTCAGTTGCAAATGTTGTAGTTGCAGTAGCAACAAATGAAGAGGGAGTTGTAGTGCAGATGCAGTGTTGGCAAAAGTTTAGTAGGATCAGCAACATCACAGATACAGCGTATATCAGCGTTGCGCAATCGTTGGTGGGAAATAGTGCCAGACATCAGTAGTGTGACATGAGATGATGTAGAGACAGGGTGCTGTCACAAGATGTGAAGTAGAGAACTAGAACACATTCCTCGCTAAGAGGGAGTGTTAGTTTTTGTAGCATTGGTTGTGTTCTAGCCTTGAAATTTTGTGGAGAGACTAGAATGCATGAGAACCCCAAAACCTAGAAATCATTTCTGGAAATTCCGCGTAGAAATGACTTAATTAGATTATTAGTGAATTTTTAAATGTTTCCTAAGTCTAAACTTAGGGAATATGGTTTATTAATTAGAATTAATTAAGCCAAGGTGTGAATGTTCTAGAAACTCACACAAATCGACTTCAAGTTAATCTTAGCCATCGATTAAGATTCAATCTTGCCCGTTGGAGTTCCAACAGAGGATTATATGAAGAAGTTGATGGGCACTTGGATAAGACACTTGAGAAGTTTTATTTCATGAGCAGATTGATTTCCTGAGTAGTAGCAATCAATTGTTGCAGAGAGAGCCAGTGAGATCGAAGCAGTGAGAGAGGGGCAAGGACAATGAAGCCCGAGGAAGGATTCCAGGTCTGGTGAGTGCATTTGCAGAGAGGCAAGTGAGCCACAATGAGGTTGACGTAGAGCAATGCAGTAACCTCTAGAGGCAATTTTGAATTTGCTGGGGAAAGACGAGTTTGAGTGCTAGAAGTTGGACAAAGGTTCCGGAGGCTGGGTGAGACATTTTCCTAGACAACAGCAGACCAGATGGCTTGAGGAGAAGTTGGTTTGAACTGAGTGCAGAAGGAACTGTGCTAGGGTGATGCAGTAGCTACGTAGAGCTAGTTTGGACGACTCAATTTGAGTTGAGGTCACAACCCAAATTTGCTTGTGGAGCGAGGCATTTTCCTCACTAGATTTTTCTTGCCAGTATTTCTCTGTAGGATTGCCAGTTTCGGCATCCTATTGTACTCAGATTATTTCACTATTGCTTACTATTAAAATGCTCAGCTGCTACATCGATTTTCCCAAGTTGAGTTTTTCCAAGGACTTTAGTCCAAAAATAACTGTGTAATTTTATATGTGTGCTAGCATTTCTTCCAGCGTTTATTCTTCCACAATTTTATTTGTGTAGGTTTCAGTGTGAGTTATTCAGTATTTGCTGCAGGAAACAGTGTATAAATTGTTAAATTTAATTGACAATTAGGAGAGTAATTTCTAGTTGCTACAATAGGATTCCAGTTGTGGAATTTTTACAAGAGGGAGCAATCGTGGTACATGAGATGCCTTGGCCTTGATTTTTCCACCCTTATTTATATGCCTTTTTCCTTTTTATGAATTTCTTTGATTAACTGCTTGGGGATCAAGGGGTAAGAGCATGATGCATAAGATATAGCAGTGAATACCCCATTTTAAGGTAGGGCGGTTCATTGCCCATTATGGGTTGGGACAATCATGGGTTCTTAGATGATGAAGGAGGCTCATAGAACCTATAGGAACCAAGGTGATGGCCATGATGATGGGGTAGAGCTTATGAATTAGCTTTTTCCCACGTGCTAAATGTGTTAGTCCCGACAACCTTTTGCATTTTGTGGTACATTTCCTGTTGAATGTGGCCAAATATGATTTTGTCTTTATTTTTGCCTGCATCAACCTTCGGGGCATCATTCCAGGCCTGACCCAAGGTGTGCGCAAGGGGAAAGGGCAAGCTAACCCTATGTGGACCCAGTGGAGGAATGTGGACCCACATGGGAGAAATGATGAATGGGGTAATAGTGAGTGGAAAGAGGGTAATATAAGCGGATAGGGGAGTGGGACCATGCAACCAAAATCGGAGTTTCTTGTGAAATACCATCCCTAAAGACAAATGGTCAGTAAAAGAGATCCCACAGGACTAGAATGCAAAGTTAATATCCACAAGGGGTCTAGGGACAAGGGAACAAACCTAACCCATTCTTTTCGCCGAATCCCCCATTAATCCATGCGCAGAAGTGTCCATGATAAGCAAACTGCAATACTCAATTATCAAATGACGAGGCATACCTTTAGGTTCGGGAGGCCCACCTTCAAACATACAATCATGGAAGATGGGCGAGGGGCCACATGGCTAGCTCAGATGGTGGAGAAAATGGCACAATGATCTAACTGTTGGCTGCCTGTTGAGGACCATTTTGGAGATTTTTTTTTTCTCCTAGGGATATCACCCACAAAATGGTAGGTAACATCTGGCTCCAACTGGGATGTGATCTCTCGAAGAAGTGGGAGAAGCTACTTGAATGGGAGGTCACGAGAACTCCAACAATCTCTTGGTTACCATAGACCTATCACTTGTACACACAATAGATTGAAAAACACGGGGCAACATGCTTTCGTGGCATCTCATGCTTGCACATACTATATGTTAGGCCATAAAATCAACAAAAAATAGAATATGCAAAGATGCATCTATCTAGCATGAGAAATATCATATGACAGTAGTTCTAATGTGAAAATGAGCATGGAATGCACCATACCCTAACATGCATATGGCGAAGCTAGTATTAAGTGTAATCATAAAGCCAGTGCAACCAACATATCATTAAGTCAATATAAATATGTCTGCTTATATGATTACTCATGCCGCAAATCCCAAAGCGAATGCGAACCCAAACACATGGAGGATGTTGTGGGCGGGAGGTGGGAAAGCTAGTATTAAGTGTAATCATAAAGCCAGTGCAACCAACATATCATTAAGTCAATATAAATATGTCTGCTTATAGGATTACTCATGCCGCAAATCCCAAAGCGAATGCGAACCCAAACACATGGAGGATGTTGTGGGCAGGAGGTGGGAAAATATGATGCCCTCACATGGATGATTATGTGAGAAGAGGTGAGAAAATGATGTAATCTAGTCCATGAGATCTTTTCTTGCAACCAAAATATAGAGATGTCAACAACCAAGCTCATAAATTATTGATGGATGGCAATCTCTGGCCTATCACTTCCACCATTGTCCTTATTATTTACATCATGGCTTATGGCCTTCATTGGGTTATGATTAGTAGGAAAGAGAGGGCACCGAGATAGAGAAACACAAGTAGGTTGCGTATGATGATTACACTGGAGAGGGGAGACTATGGAGTGATCAAAATGTCGAGTGTGTGTCCAAGGAGGAAAAGTATAATCAATGAAGGGCTTCTCCTTGACACTATACTCGGGAGGGGGGAAGGTCTCACAGTTACTTGAGATCATATGACCAGGGGTGAAGGAATCACTTGATGAAGACTCAAGACGATGACCAATAGGAAAAAGGGATAAAGAAGTATTGTATTCAACAGGTTGTGCTTTCCCAAAACCATAATCTAATGGCTCAAGTGATTTGAACATAGAATGATACTCAGGAGAAGTGGGAGCCTTATCATTTTCCTTAGTATCAAAGATTGGGTGTGTCCTACAGGGAAAGTTGATCACTTCCAACTGCCCTGATTTATGCAAAGGAAGATGAAGATTCTCCTCCTTGAGGGTATCAATGGGTATGTCATCGCAACTAGTTCCTAAGGGGAAGGGAAGACCAATTGCATCCTCATCCTCCTTATCGGTGTCGTAAATGGGATCACAATCAAATTGAGGACCAAGAATTTCCCATTTCTCCTTTTCAATGTGGAAATAATCTTCAATGTCATCTTCCAAGGGGCTAATGGGATCATCTTTCTCAGGGTTTTCAAAAGAGGATTCATTGGGAGTAATATCCTTGATAAAGGTAAGCTTGGTCTCAGTTTCTGTAATGTCCCTTCCTCATTTAAATTGTTACAGGTTTATCTATTCTACAATTTTGACAACTTTGGAAGCATGGGACCCATGGGAATTTTGGAGAGAGACCCATGAAGGAAAACGGAGGCCGAATTGTCCTGTTGGTCGAGCGTGGGGGCCACCCACATGAGGAAATACACACCACTTTAGAGGGAAGTTCGAATGGTTAGAGAGAGAGGGTCAAATTGCTAGTTGGAAGGGACCCACATGGGAAAAGAAGCTCACAAGTTATAAATAGAGGAGGCCCAACCTCATTTGGTATCTTTTGACATACTGAACTCAACCTTAGTTTGTCACGCTGTTTAGCCGGGTCACTCGTTGTTTAGCACGAGCTCTCCAAGTGGAGAACTCACCCTCTCTTCGGTGGACCATGAGTGCCACCCTAGTGATGTTTCTTTGTATCATTCCGGGAGATTGCAGGGGGATATTCAGATCCCCTACCTTAGCTACCATTCGGCTAGTGCGTACTCCAGGAGGACGTAGTAGTGGAACACACATTAGATAATTTAGTGGCCTTCTGGGGAGCAATTGCCGGAGGAGTTTTGGTGAAGGAAGTACAAGGGAAGACTACACTTTGGAAGGATTTTGGGCGCTGGAGATTGCTGTTTGAGAGCAGCATGATTGACAACACTCAGGGCCCGCGCAGGAGTTTCTCATTGGGCACACACGGGAATTCGTGGGTCAGTTCGTGGAGTGAGTATTTGCCGAGAGAGATAAGGGGAAGTTCGGGAAATATTATCTCAAACATTTGGTGTGTTTTGGAGGGCTTATTCTGGAGTTACAGGTAGGACATACATTTCAACAGTTGGAGGAGGATGTGGATCTTGGGAGGCCGAATTCGCAGAGTCAAAACCAGGCCAAACGCTTTCTGGGTTTCTCTGGTTTATTGAGGAGAGGCCAAGATTAATTTGGCATAATTTTTTGGGCAGATTTGAGGGGTCAAACAGGGGTCCTAACTCAGCCAGCGACAAGAGGAGCTAGGGAAATTTGGGCCGAAATTCCAAGGTCAACATTTGGCCAATTCCTTTGTGGGTTATTCTAGGTATTTGGTGGAGATCCCGGGGTTAATTTCCTCGAATTTTCTAAGCACCGAAGGTGGGGTTTCCAACAACGTTTTTGCAACAGACAACATAGTTTCACAAGGGCAGCGCGGGGCATCATTGCAACAGCTATTTCTGCCATCTGGGCTTGGCATATTATCCCCTGGGCTTGATCACACTTGCCATTCAGGCAAGCCCAAGTGCATCTCTTCCACATTATTGTACTTTGCTCCCAGATTATAATAAAATGGCTCAGTTGATGGTTATTTCTAGACTTTTGATGGGTGTACACTAAATGTTTCAATTTCTTGTTCTTGTTTGTATTGTTTGCTATTCTTATCACTGTTTTTCCTAGTTTGGAACATTACAGTGGTATCAGAGCCTTTACCTCTGCCCAACTGTGAGTAGCCAACAAGGGCATGCGAGATTTGGGTATGAGTGTCTTGTGACGAGTGAAACTAGAGACAAACCCATGGCTCCAGGGAAATCCAATATGCAAAAATTCTGGGGTGGAATCCGTTGGGACGATGAGAGGTTGGCCTAGTTGAAGAAGGTGATAGACTAGACACATCCTCACCCTTACAACAGAGACGCTAGAGGTGAGTAGGCTATGGGTGTGCAACCATCTACATCATGTGGGGGAAGTCGACAGGATCGGGGCACCAGATCTCCTAAAAAGGAGCAAGCAGGACAAGGACAGTTAGAGGGTGAGATCAGGGGGCACTTTTGCTAGTGGAGACCTAGCTTTAGATATCAGGAGCTTGAGGAGGAGGTTGAGCATGATGTTGAGTGCCCACAGGATGGGGAGGAGCACATCGATATACCTGGTGTGGCGTGGGAGTCACCATTAATAGAGACCTCTTTGATAACCCTAGTTGACATCTTGGTGTAAAGGATAGGGCCTACACACATAGAACCATCTATTCAGGAGGTGCCACCCATGGATGAGATTCCGATAGTTGCTGAGGTATTGAGAGTTGTGATCGAGTTTGCAGGTGATAGATACCCATAGTAGTTTCATCAGTTCCAGGCCGACCTTCTAGCATTGAGAGAGAAGGCCACGACAGTACAAGAGGCCATTCTACAACAAAACGAGGAGTTGGAGGGCATGAGAGTGGTTTGTACCGAGTCAACGACCAAACTGACTCGCATTGGGGAACGGTTGGATTCCCTAATGGTACAACTAGAGTGCAAATTAGAGAATTAGAGTAGCCCTCTTCAAACATACATAGATGGGGCTTGTGGCATCAATAGTTTACCTTTGCACCTTGAAGAGGGAGAGGCAGAGCGACCTTGACATATTTTATGTGTTAACCAGGTTGATGAGATGAGGTGGCATGAGCGGCGTAGGGTGCAACATTTGCAGGATGGAAGGCTTGCATTGTGTATGGGAGTTCGTACATTCAATCCCTCCCTTGGGGTTGGCTAGTGAGAGATTTTGAGTTGGTACCCGGCGGATTGGGCTCTGGAGATGGTAGTGGAGTGACGTGAAGCTCAGCAGGAGCTTTCAGGCATTGGGGATATGGAAGCCCAGACTAGCATTGGGATCTAGTTGGGACTACCTGTTATCGCTTCAGGAAACTCTCCTAGGTTGTAGCTCGGAGATACCTAGTAACATATAATCTTCAATATTGTTCTAGGAACTGTTGGAATGGATGATAGTTTGGTTCAATCCAGATAACCACTTTAACTCTGTTTTCATTCCAGACATGCATGAACACCCTCAGCCTACAAGGATTTAGACCACTAATGCTCAATAGTTTGCAGATTAAGTGAATGAATGAAGAATACTAACCACACCAGCAGATGCATACATAATATATGATGACCAGCTGCAGCCAATAAAATAAACTTGCAAATATAATCTATCAATGCAGAGATAAGATGACAGTTAGCTAGCGTTAGATACAGAAGAAACATGGATGACCTGTTCAATAGCAAACCCAATTTACCAATGCAGAGATAAGATGACAGTTATCAAGCATTAGACATAGGAGGAAGCATGGATAAACCCACCCAGGTGCAAGTTTAGAACAAAAGGGAAATGGGCATTGAACATGTAACAACAAAAGAAGCTTGTATTACTGAAAATGAAAATGAGACGCTGCAAGGAACAGAGTATCTACAGTCTCCAGAAGTTGAACCCTGATTACATCTTGATTTCAGCTATTTATAGTTTATTTTTACAATGATCCTTAGCCGTTTAGGGCTGGAGATGTCTTAATCGACCACCTACTATCATTAACTGTCTGATTGCATTTCAGGTAATGTGCTGTCCTATTAGGTGGTTGGCTTGATTGTGGCAGTGGAGTTCCATGACTGTTTAATTCCGCTTTCTGGATCGTGCTATGTCCTTCTTTCATTGGCCATGCTTTCTGTTAATTCGGTTCAATGGTCTGACTGTCATCAGACTGACAGAATCGACCACCTTCCCCTTTGGGTAATAAATAGGGAGTGGAGTATGAAGTGCATGGGTAGACGGACGTGCCAAATCGAATGGACAGAGAGGTGACAAAGAGGTGGAGGATGATTGGGAGCGGTCATGAATGAGGGCCGTCAGATCGAGGGGAATGCATGGTGGAGATCGTGCGCGGGAGGCTTGAGGTCGTGGTGGGAGCGGAACATGCCCAGGCTGTTAGATCTTAGGTGAGCAGATCGGACGGTTATCGGGTGGAGGAGGTGCGCGGACGATAACACCCGGGGGTAGTTGGGCTAGGGTGGTTATGGTTTCTATCGGAAGGGTATCGGGCGGTAAGTGGTAAATGGCGGAGTATGCCCGATTCCATTTAGCGGATGACACGTCGCAGTAGAAGAGAGAGAAAAATTGCCTTTATCGGGCGGGTACTCTTCTCGCTAGTTGCCCGTGTGATATGAGCAATAGTCGTCAGATCTGGTAGGGGTGATCTAACGACGGGGAATGATCGGGCAGGTTTCGTTGATTGAGTGAGACGTGGGCCATTGGATCAGTGAGGAAAATCAACGACGGAGG
The DNA here is from genome assembly GCA_000404065.3 of Pinus taeda. NCBI lineage: Eukaryota > Viridiplantae > Streptophyta > Pinopsida > Pinales > Pinaceae > Pinus > Pinus taeda. The sequence goes on along the minus strand of APFE031270091.1, from coordinate 240,096 downwards.
GACACGGTGGTATGAGATGTCTTCGGGAAATGTGCGGAGGGTGCGCATGGGTGGAAACTAAGGTTTTTCAGGGTTTTTGGGTTAATTTACTTAGGCTTAAGGTGAAAATAGGATCCGTGGGGATGGTTAGGAAATAAGTGGAATGAAAGATAAGTGGAAGGGTGAGGAAAGTTGGGTGATGGCCCGTGTGGGGCCCCATTCGAGGCATAAAAGCAGATCATCTCCCTCCTTTAACTTGCAAAATGTCAGCGTTGCACTTCAGGGCTAACACGGGCTCCTTCTGGGGATGAAAGCCTCCCTGTGAAGTTTCAAGAACTGTAGACCACTGCCTTTCCAGTAAACAACAAGATTAAACCTACTACATAGTGTTCCATTGGGTATGGAGTCTAACTAGTATGAAATAAACTAGAAAACATATTTACAATACTAAGGCTCTAGAGCCTTAAACGAAATAAGGTTTCAAAAACTGCCCATTTACTGGGCCATCGAAAACACCTTCCCCCTCTAAATTTTGTAAAGTGAAAGTATTGTTCATTTGAGCTCGAGCAATGACAAACAGTCCTGTCCATAAGGCATCAAATTTACCATGGTTTCCCTCTTTTCCTTCAATGCATTCCATTTGAGAACTGAGTCACCAACCTGAAAACTGTCCATCTTTGCCTTTTTATCAAAGACCTCCTTGATCTTCCTTTGATGCACTACTGATTTCTCAATCAGTTGATCTCTGGTCTGGTGAACTTCAACCAAGTCGCTCATCCTTCTTGCCATGTCACTTTCCTCATCCTGTTCCTCTTGCAAGAATTTGGCCATAGGGAGGTCAATTGGATTGGAAAAACAGCCTTAGTGCCATACACCAGCTTGAATGGAGAGTTCCCTATGGATTTCTTAGTGGTAACTCTGTCAGCCCACAATGCAAACTTTAGCTTGGAATCCCAGTTCCGTTTGTTCATACACCAGCTTGAATGGAGAGTTCCCTATGGATTTCTTGGTGGTAACTCTGTCAGCCCACAATGCAAACTTTAGCTTGGCATCCCAGTGCCGTTTGTTGTCTTCCAGCAGTTTTTTGATTATCCTTACCAGGCTTTTATTGGATGATTCTGCCAGGCCATTGCCTTGAGGATAATATGAGGTAGAATGCACTAATTTAATGCCCATTGATTCACACATGTCCACCAATTCCTTTGCTCTGAAAGTTGTTGCATTATCAGTGACGAGCTTGGTTGGGCATCCAAATCTAGTAAAAATATTCTCAGTTAAGAACTTCATGACAACCTGGTGATCAGCCTTCTTAGTGGGTATGGCCTCAATCCATTTGGTAAAATAGTCAGTGGGTACTAATATCCACCGATGTTGGCCACTGGAATGTGGATTAATCTCCCCTATGAAATCTAAACCCCACTGCTGGAAGGGACCATTAGTGTGTATTGGCTTCAATGGTAGCGTTTCAGCTGTTGTCTTCTTGTGAACCTCTGGCATTTGTCACACGACTTCACAAATGAAAATACATCAGAGAATAGAGTAGGCCAATAATACCCAGCTCTTAGGATCTTGTGGGCTGTGGTTTTCCAATAATGATGCCCTCCACAGATGCTGGAATGAAACTGATGCATGACTTCGACAGATTGTTCTTTGTCCAGACACCTCAAGAGGATTCCAGATGGGTCCCTTCAATAAAGCAGGTTCTTATTAATACAAAACTTGGCTGCTCTGAGCTTGATGGTCCTAGCTTGACTTGAGCTGAGCCCTGGAGGGACTTCTAGCTTCAACAAGAAATGAGCTATACTGGAATACCATTCACAAGGAGCCAAATTCTCAGCCAATGACTAGTTCTGCCTTTGTTCTTCTATTACCTCTGCTTTTTGAACACCTGAATATGCACCTATGCAATTTATGTTCAGCAGACCGCAATTTTCCTCAGCCATAAGCTGAGCCAAGCCCTGGCCTTTGAAAAACTTGGTGGGTTTTACCTCTATGTTGAACTCTATGAGTTTTGCAATCCATTTGGCCCTTCTTCCATCAACATCTGGCTGCATTAGGATATCTTTCACTGAAGCTGAAGGTACATAGGCAACCACTTTGGAGTGCAGAATGAAAATTCGGAATGCCTTTAAAGACTTTATGAGAGCATATGCCTGCTTCTCAATGAGGTCATACCTTAATTCAACATCTCTCAAAGTTTTGCTGAAGAAGGCCACTGGGTGTTCTATACCTTCATCATTTTTCTGCAACAAGACTGTTGCAAGTGTATCATAAGAAGAAAAAGAGAAAAGATAAAAATCCTTGGTGTAGTTTGGGCTGACTAAGGTGGGAGCCTCCATGATAGCTCTTTTGATGGCTTCGAAAGATCTTCTTGCAGCCTTTGTCCATTTTATCTCTGACCCCTTCTTCAACATGGAGGTGATGTGCTTCAATAGTTTTGCAAAATTTGGAATAAACCTCCTCACAAAGTTAATCTTTCCCAGAAAAGATTGAATGTCCTTTTTTGACCTTGGGATGGACAATGTTTGTATTGCTTGGACCCTTTCTGGATCAATCTTGACACCTGCAGCAGAAACAATATGTCCTAAAAGTTTTCCTTCTTCTAGAGCAAACTGTGACTTCTTAGGATTTATTGAGATCCCAAACCTTCTGCACTTAAGGAACACCTTCTTCAAACGCTATAGATGATCCTCGTGACTGTTGGAGAAAATTGTTATGTCATCAAGGTAAATAAGGACGAATTTGTCCTTCTCTCCCACAAAGGCTATGTCCATGGCCCTCTGAAAAGTAGCCCCAGCATTCATCAGTCCAAAAGGAATCTTGGAGTACATTAAAGTGCCCCAAGGAGTAGTGAAGGTAGTCTTCTCTTGATCCTCTAGGTGTAAAGCAACCTGATTGCAATCTGAAAAACCATCTAAGAAATACATGACTCTAGCCCTTGAAACTTTTTGAAGAAAATGTTCCATCTTGGGCAGGGGATAGTTGTCTTTCTTAGAGCACTTGTTCAGATTTCTGAAGTCAACACACAACCTGGTTTCTCCATTTTTCTTCCTTACTGCCACCAAGTTAGCTATCCATTTTGAATACCTTAGGGGAACTATGATCTTGGCAATCAACAACATCTTAATTTCTTTTTCAATCAAAGGTAGTAATAGAGGGTTGATAGGTCTCAGCTTCTGCTTAAAAGGGAGGGTGTCTTTCTCCAGTGGAATCTTATGTTGGATGATGTTTTTGTCATAAGTCTTAAGGTCACTGTATTCCCAGGCAAAGACATCAACAAATTGCTTCATCAGGGTGCAATATTTAGAGCTTTGGGCAACAGACAAGTGGGCGGACATATTTATGTACTTTGGGTGATCTGTGCTCCCTATATTATGTCTATGGATTGCAGACTCATTCTCTCTCTTGGTAGGCTTATAGGGTACACCATTATGATCAAACAACTTCTCTAGAGGCAACAACCCTTTGGGTATATGATTACTAGGCAGTTGGATGATGTTGTCTTGACCAGTTTTGTTTCTCAACTGGGACTGATGGCATTCCTCCACGATTTCATTTTCTTGATCAATTTGCATTTCAGAAAACTCATCAATGACTTGTAGAAACCTATTGACTTCATCATCATCTTCAAAGACTTTCCAATACTTGACATTATCAGGCAATGACGGTCTATATTTTACTTGGAATTCATAAGTCAATCTAGGGGGTAAAGGAGGAACAAACATACTAGCAGAGACAGCAAGGGAATCAGCAAGTTGATTCTTAGCCCTAGGGATGTATGAAATACTAAAGCTACTGAACGAATCCTTGAGCTTCCATACCTCATCTCTGTATGCTTTCAACATGGGGTGCCTCGCCTGGAATGTCTGATTCACCTGTTGAATAATAAGGTTAGCATCTCCAAACACCTTCAGATGTTTGATGCCCATTTCTTTTGCGGCGTTCAAGCCTAAGATCAAAGCCTCGTATTCTGCTATATTATTTGTGACTTGAAAAGTCAGCTTGAAAGATAAATGTACACACTCTTGTGTGGGTGATATCAGGACTACACCTGCTCCTGCAAATTCCCTAGAGCAAGCTCCATCGAAGAACATGTCCCAAATTTGTGGACCTTCTTCCTCTGTGATCTGACAAACTAGTTTCCTGAGCTGCATGGTGGTCAACTGGGATTCTTCTATTTGGAGGATATAGGTTCCAAATTCAGTGTCAACAGCATAGATGGGATGATTAGTGGGATGCTTCTCATCACTGATGATATAAGCTAACTAAGCTTCCCTGTATAATCTCCTACTTTCACCTCCAAAAACTGGGACAATAGCATAGGACAGATCATTTTGTAGAGTTCCACCCAATCTTTTGATCCAACCCCTGGAAAGAAGCATGCCAAACTTTGGGGGAACATCTGCTACCACAATATCCATCATCATGCTCTTCATAGGTAGCTGAGACAAGGTGATGGCTAGGTCTTTGCCAAACATTTCACCTTCCTAGAATCAAAAGAGAACAAGTCATGATAGGGTCTAGTGATGTCAAGGCCTAACTCATCCATGACAGCGTTTGGCATTAGATTATGGCTAGCACCTGTGTCCAGCAGACAGTTGTGAAGTGTTTTGTCATGAATAGTCAAGGAGACATAGATGATGGGGAATTGTCATCAGAAGGTTCAGTCATTGGGCTACACACAACTGCAGGTTTGTCATCTTGTAAATTCACATAGTCGTTTGATGCTTGTGTGGCCTTCAACTCAAGTGCTTCAAGGATGGGTCTCTTAAAGGCTTCATTCTTTACCAGTTCCATCAGAGGTATTGATATTTTCAGCTTCTGGATTTCTGATTCAAGACTGAAAGGAGAAGGGGGCTTGTCAGGTCCTCTTACCTCTTGAGTTGGAGCTTTGAGAATGATGGGATCAACTGCTCGTCATTTTTGCTTGTTAGCTTGTTGTTCTGCAGGGACAACCGCTCTTTGGACAGGGTTTTCGTTGGCACTGTTCATCTTCGACCTCAGATTGTATCTTTGCTGATCTTTAGTTTGTAGAATAGCCTCACTGTCCCACTCTTGGCTGGTATGGTCCCTGAGTAATGACTCTTCATAGGCAACCAAGGTCAAAAAGGAAGCACTGCCTTTGTCTTCCATACAATGGATTCCATCATCTTCTTCAAACTGCTCCTCTTCCATGACTACATTCTAGAAAGGGGTCTTCACTCTTTGGTCTTCATTGGCATCTTTGCTCCTTTGCATGATCTGCAACTGCTCATTTGCTCTTCTATATGGATTCGGATTTCTAGGAGCAAATTATTAGGAATTCTTCCTTTCACAGGGTGTTGCTCAACCTTTAATTTGGAGATTTCAGAGGCTAGTGACTCTATCATCTTGGTCATCTTATCTATCTTGGGGTCTGAAGATGAGGAAGATACAACCCTCTGTCTCCTTCGGTCAACATGTCCCTTGAGTTTCTCTGTGGCCATGATGTTGGACTCTACTTCCAAGGCTACATCTTGCATTTCAGCCAAAGAAGTACATCTCCTCTCCCTCAATAGAAGACAGAAATCAGAATCGAAGGCGTTGGCATAGGTGAGCTTAGCAGAGGTAGGGGTGGGTTTCACTTCAACTGGTATCTTGTTGTACATGCGGTTAAACCTTTTATTGAAATTAGAAAGTGACTCCCCATTTTCCCTTTTCAGGTTCCCAAACTCAGTATGATAGTAGAGCAAATCTTTCTTATCCCCCCAATGCTTTAGGAATACATCATCTAGGGCCTCAATATCTGTTATGGACCTAGGGGTCAATTCTCTGAACCATTTTCTAGCCTCTCCGTCTAGGCTCTGGACAAATACTCTCATCCACACATCATCTTCACTAATGTCTAGATTATCAACATAGCTATAAAAAGACTCAAGATGTTCCTCAACTGTAACTCCTTCAGTCCCAATGAACTTAGGCATGTATTTTTGATATTCTCCAGTAGGCATTGCATTCAAAGGAGTGGGCAGTACTAGAGGTCCATACCTAGCAGTTATGATCCTTTCCATTTTGGTGAGTGCTTGTGGACCTGCCATGGCTGTGGTGGATGGAAGAGTACTGACAGTCTGAATGATAGAACGCTGAGGAGTGACTGATAGGACTAAAGCTGTATGAGGGATAGGAGGTGAGGTTTCCTTCGGGCTTAAAGCAAGAGGAGAACCTAAAGAATAAGGAGTTTTATGAATCTCTGAAAGTTTTTCTTCGTTGCTAGGTTTAAAGGCTATACTCTCGACATGTATTTGTTCTATTACAAGTCTTTCTTGCAGAGATATAAAGGATTGTTTAGGTTTACCTGATTTTGATGCTCCTTTTTGTGATATCTTTCTTCCTTTGATGATCTTTTCAGGGTCAGGTGTTGGGTCAGCTGGTGACTTCTAAGGATTTCTCCGAGTATGTCTCACAAATTGAGCCAGAACTATGATGTGGCGTCGCCAAGAGGTTAGGCCTCCAGTAGAGTCGCCAGATAGATGATTACAACCAAAAGTGTGTCCAAAATTTGTCTATTATCAAAGATGGATTTGTGTCGTCTCCCAGGGAAGCTAAGCTTCAATCTCCTCTCCCCGACAATGGCACCATTTATGTTATCGCTCCAAGAAACTCCCCTAGGTTGTAGCCCAGAGATGCCTGGTAACATATAATCTTCAATATTGTTCTAGGAACTATTGGAATGGATGATGGTTTGGTTCAAGCCAGATAACCACTTCAACTCTGTTTTCACTCTAGACATGCATGAACACCCTCAGCCTACAAGGCTTTAGACCACTAATGCTCAATAGTTTGCAAATTAAGTGAATGAATGAAGAATACTAACCACACCAACAGATGCATACATAATATATGATGGCTAGTTGCAGCTAGTAAAAGAAACTTGCAAATCTAATCTACCAACGCAGAGATAAGATGACAGTTACCTAGCGTTAGATATAGAAGAAACATGGATGACCTGTTCAATAGCAAACCCAATTTACCAATGCAGAGATAAGATGACAGTTATCAAGCATTAGACATAGGAGGAAGCCTGGATAAACCCACCCAGGTGCAAATTTAGAACAGAAGGGAAATGGGCATTGAACATGTAACAACAAAAGAAGCTTGTATTACTGAAAATGAAGATGAGACGCTGCAAGGAACAGAGTATCTACAGTCTCCAGAAATTGAACCCTGATTACATCTTGCTTTCAGCTATTTATAGTTTATTTTTACAATGATCCTTAGTCATTTAGGGCTGGAGATGTCTCAATCAACCACCTACTATCATTAACTATCTGATTACGCTTCAGGACGCAATTTCCCTTCCATCACGAAAACATTAATAAATTCCGGTACTGTGCTGTCCAGTTAGGTGGTTGGCTTGACTATGGCAGTGGAGTTCCATGATTGTTTAATTCTGCTTTCTGGATCGTGCTATGTCCTTCTTTCATTGGCCATGCTTTCTGTTAATTAGGTTCGATGGTCTGACTGTCATCAGATTGACAGAGTCGACCACCTTCCCCTTCGGGTAACAAATAGGGAGTGGAGTATGAAGTGCATGGGTGGACGGACGTGCCAAATTGGACGGACAGAGAGGTGACAGAGAGCTGGAGGATGATTGGGAGCGGTTGTGAATGAGGGTCGTCGGATCGAGTGGAATGCACGGTGGAGATCGTGCGCGGGAGGCTTCAGGTCGTGGTGGGAGTGGAACATGTCGTTAGATCTTAGGTGAGCAGATCGGACGGTTATCGGGTGGAGGAGGTGCGCGAACGATAACTCCTAGGGGTAGTTGGGCTAGGGCGGTTATGGTTTCTATCGAAAGGGTATCAGGTGGTAAGTGGTAAATGGTAGAGTTCGCTCGATTCCATTCAGCGGATGACACGTCGTAGCAGAAGAGAGAGAAAAACCGCCTTTATCAGGTGGGTACTCTTCTCGCTGGTTGCCCGTGCGATCTTTATCAGGCGGGTACTCTTCTCGCTAGTTGCCCGTGCGATCTTTATCAAGCGGGTACAATTCTCACTAGTTGCCCGTGCGATATGAGCAATAGCCGTCAGATCTGGCGGGGGTGATCTGATGGCGGGGAATGATCGGGCAAGTTTCGTTGATTGGGTGAGACGTGGGCCATTGGATCACTGGGGAAAATCAATGGTGGAGGGACATGGTGGTACGAGATGTCTTCGAAAAATGTGCGGAGGGCGCGCATGGGTGGAAAAGTAAGGTTTTTCAGGGTTTTTGGGTTAATTTACTTAGGCTTAAGGCGAAAAGAGGATCCCGTGGAGATGGTTAAGAAATAAGCGGAATGAAAGGTAAGTGGAAGGGCGAGGAAAGTGGGGTGATGGGCCGTGTGGGGCCCCATCCGAGGCATAAAAGCAGATCATCTCCCTCCTTTAGCCTGCAAAATGTCAGCGTTGCACTTCAGGGCTAACACTACCTATCATTCCCCAGATATGCCAGTTGACTACGACCGTGGTGGTGTAGTTGGCCTAGCAGTTGAGCACAATCATTCGCTAGGGGAGTCTCGGCCAACACCAGTGTCCAACCAGCTTATGGACAGACTCCCTAGGTTGCTTTGGTATGATGGTCGTACATGGGGTCACAGGATGACCAACATACTCTGGTAGGAGTTTGTTGGAGGAGGTGACATTGGTAGGTCACTAGACAATGCCTTGTATGGAGCTGGGGATTCCTCGCACTTGTCTAGGGCACAGAGGACACAGAGGAGCAGAGCATTAGTGGCATCACTACTATTACCTAGAGAGATTCACTTCTTGGGCCCCTCAGGGAGGAATTGGAGGGGATATCCCCTCATCGGAGAGCATGGTGATGCGACGGTGGAGGTGATGATACAGGCTAGGTGTGGGTCGATGCACATGGACACAACTTTTGGCCATCACATCTAGGGATGGGTGAGAGCATCTAGCATCGAGAAGTGGTCTGGAGATGGGCATGGAGATGATGGGGGTGTTCCATAGTATGTTGGACTATGCTATGGAGTGGGAGTGCCTCACATCACATAGAGTACATGCGGGGAGTGACAGGTGCAACAACACAAGTGGGACATAGGACGGTACAGGATGGTATCGCTGTAGTCGGGGGTAATCAATGGTGTACAGGGACAAGGTGCAGCATATAGTGGCATGTCGAGCAGTGCAATGATACTGGGTGGTATGCATTGTCAAATGATGTAGCACAGCGGGCGCTTGGAGTGTTTCCTCCAAGGAAACTTATGGATAGGGGCATTACGTGTACCACTGGATGCAACCCACCTAGGATCGATGAGGACACTGTTGAGAATCTGGGGACACCATGTTTAGTGGAGACAGGGCTTTTAGGGGGTTATCAGTAGATCCGAGACAGAAGAGGGTCGTCCGTAGGATTACTCTTGAGCATTTCGGCAGACTCTTGATCATACCCTTTGGGACATACCCACACATCCTCCTTCGGTGTTACAATCGCAGAGTGTTTGGTTGTTTCCCATTGACACTTTCCATTCAGACAGTAGGGCATGGGAGGCTCACCCTAGGCAGTTGGAGGAGACACAGTGTGTGATGCGCTGGGAGGAGACTCTCCAGTTGAGTCATTTGGTAGGTGCACGAGTTACGGATACAGGCTTTAGGGATGGCGTGGTTGTTTGTCGAGGTAGCTTATGTTCCACCCCTGGGCTCACACTCGGGGAGGTGACCAAGAGGGAGTTGCATGGTGCTTTTTCGGCTGGACAAATCGAGGCATTAGGTGAGCATGAGGCGCGGGGGATGGTAGTCCTTGTTGGCAAGATGATGCCTAGGCTTTGGGCGATACCTGGGCACATCATCAGGAGTTGGGTCAACAAATCTTGCTGTGTGATTTGGTAGGGCCAGAGCAGTTTGTTATTCACGTCACATGTCCTTGATGCTCGGTGGCTACCTATTGGATATTTATAGGAGTCAGAGATGGGGCACAACGTGGTCCCAACAACTAGCAGCGTATCACAGTGACCTGCAGACAGGATTAGGGGTTGTGGACCTCTACTATGGTTATGGGATCTAAGGAACCAGTGGATTTGTGGGATACTCCACTCCTCAGTGAGCCTGGACAGGATAACAAGCGAATTGATTCATTCACAGGTGGACACATGGGGAGTCACCAAAGCCCTCACCAGAGGACGAGGTATATTTTTGCTTAGGATTGGGGACAGCCATGGAGTGATAGGCACTGGCACTATTGAGGCGCTTTGGTAGGGTGGGCCTAACCTTGATAATCACATAGATTGTGACCAAGAGTTATGTGAGAGGAAGCTCTGGTATGAGCATGCTAAACAATTGATGATGACTAGGGTGTCACGGGGTCAACATGACATTTTCTTGCTGCGATGGGCAAGGGGCCCTAGCATCACAGTACTTAGCAGTTCAACTACCCATAGGGGTGAGTTGGCTTCTATATGGGAGGGTCATCCAAATTTTCCACCAAGTTTCAGTGATTTGCTAATGGCTTGGGAGACTTCATCAGCGTGGCAGGTTGGCCAGCAAGAGGACTTCAGGAGGAGCTCATGCAAGAGAGACTTCATTCACATAGGGATTGAGTTGTATCTTCAGGGGCCCACCATCAGAGTGCATGATGGAGACTATTCAGTAGGGCAGCTTCATGAGCATTTGTACAGAGTTTTACATCGTTAGGATTCTCTACTTATTGGCGGTAGAAAGAGGGGTTCTAACACGCATATTTGGTGGAATAGTGAGTGGAGCAAGGGGTGCTTCATGTTGATCAGGTTGGCTAGGGATCTTGCTATCGAGGGACTCCTTCACTATAGGATAGTATAACAATCAGGGATGATCCAATGGCACATTTGGGATCCTGGTGAAGTTTGTAGTGACAGTGGGGATCCACAGTCAGAGAAGGCACCTGTTCAGGCATTGTTGGAGGATAAGTAATTTTTGGTGCGTTCGAGGAACTTGTCGGATGAGGATACCACTTGGGAGGGTGAATAGATACATGAGCATCCAACATTGAAGTTGCTTGGGGAAAAGCAACATTTGGGAGGGGAGGACTGTAATGTCCCTTCCTAAATTAAATTGTTACAGGTTTATGTATTCTACAATTTTGAAAACTTTGGAAGCATGGGACCCATGGGAATTTTGAAAAGAGACCCATGAAGGAAAATGGGGGCCGAAATGTCTTGTTGGCCAACCGTGGGGGACACCCACATGAGGAAATACGCACCGCTTTAGAGGGAAGTTCGAATGGCTAGAGAGAGGGTCGAATTGCTAGTTGGAAGGGGCCTACATGGGAAAAGAGGCTCACGAGTTATAAATTGAGGAGACCAACCTCATTCGGTATCTTTTGACATATTGAACTCAACCTTAGTTGCTCGAGCTGCTTAGTCAGGTCACTTGCTGTTTAGCACGAGCTCTCCAAGCGGGGAACACATCCTCTCTTCGGTGGACCACGAGTGCCACCCTAGTGAGGTTTCTTTGTATCATTTTGGGAGATTGGAGGGGGGTATTCAGAGCCCCCAACTCAGCTATCATTCAGCTAGTGCGTACTCCAGGAGGATGTAGTAGCGGAACACACAGTAGATAATTTAGTGGCCTTCCGAGGAGCAATTGCTGGAGGAGTTTTGGGTTAGGAAGTACAGGGTTGGGTTTGTAGTATGTGCAAATGCCTAGAAATCCTCTCAACTCAGTCACATTCCTGGGCATTGACCAATCTAGGATGGCCCTAATCTTCTCCTGGTGTACCTTCACTCCATCCTCTCTTATCATGTGCCCAAGGTACAACATCTCTGTCAGTTCAAACTCACATTTGGACATCTTTGCATACAATTGTTGCTTTCAAGTATGCAAATTACTTCCTCCAAGTGCTAGAGGTGATCCTCCCAAGTCTGGTTATAGATAAGAATATCGTCAAAGAAGACAAGGACAAAGAGTCACAACTGCCAATGAAACATGTGGTTCATACAAGACCCAAATGTAGTCGGAGCGTCGGTTAGCCTGAAGGGCATCAACAAAAACTTGTGTCCATAGTGGTAGTGAAAGGCAATCTTGGGGATGTCATGCTCCCTCACTCGGATTTGGTGATACCCCAAGCGCAGATCTATCTTAGAGAAGTATCTAGCTCCCCTCAGCTCATCCATCAGCTCAACAATGTGTGGGTTGGGGTACCTACTCTTCAATGTCTTCTTGTTGAAGGCATTGTAGTCGATGCACATGTGGAGAGTCCCATCCTTCTTCTTCACCAATACCACGGAAAAAGCGAAGGGACTCGAACTGGGCTTGATGTGCCCCAATCTCAACAACTCCCTTATCACCCTTACGATCTCGTCCCAGTAGGCTTTGTGATGCCTATATGGAGTAGTGATTACTGTGTGCACCCCCTCCTCCAACTCAATAGTGTGCTCAAACCATTGGTCCGATGGTTTTCCTGGAGAATCTCCCCAGAAACCCCCTGGTGTCTCTCCAACAAGGCTAGTATGTTTGGATGCATAGGTTGTGTCGAAGCGCAGTCTCTGAAATCCTAAGCTCCACTACCCACTCTATCTCCCAATGCCATAAATTTTCCTCCATTTGATGAGTGAACACTGTCTAGGGTGGGTAAGAGTGCATCCCATTCAACAATACTAGCTTCCCATTTGGGCCTGTAAACTCCATATCTAGCTTCTTCCAATCAACGGTGACCGTTGCCATTGAGTATAGGCATTGGACACCCATCACCATGTTGGTGTTTGGGACATCAACCTCAAAGAAATCGTTAGTGACGGAGTAGTTTCCCATCGTTAGAGTCAAGTTGGGAACATACTTCGTGCACTGCATCGTTTGGTCTCCTGGAACCAACACTAAGAACCCCTTAAATGTCTCTGTGTGAATGCCCCTCTGCTCCACCATCTGGGCATCAATAAAGTTTTGGGTGGCCGCATTGTCTACTAGAAATGACACTCACTGACCTTGCATAGTCCCTCTGATCCTGAGTGTCAAGTACTTCGAAACTCCCTGAAGTGAAGCGATAACTCCCCTTGATGGAGAAAATTGTCCTCCTCTATGGGCTGGTGGTGGTGATGCTCCCCCTAATAACCGTTCCCTCTCATCTCCTTGATCTCTATCTAGCTCAACCTCCTCATTTGGCTCACTCTTTGAATAGACCTCAATGTAATGGGCCTTGTCCTTGGTGTATTTGTGCCCAGGTGCCCAATGCTCCAGGCACGTGAAGCATAACTTCCTCCTCTTGAGGCCCCTCCTAGTCTCCTTGTCCAACTGGCCACACCCTCCATCCCTCTGAGGTGAGCGAATTTCCCTGTTACCCTATGGGGCAGTTGGTCTAGTGGGAACTAATGCCCAGGTCTTGGGCATTGCGTCAATCATGTCCTGGTCCTGGAGATAGCATCCATCAAGGATGTGGGCTTGTAGGCCCTCACCCAACCCTGTAATGGCTCAACAAGCCCCTCCACAAACAACATAATCAACTGGGCCTTTGAAATGTTTGTCACCATCATGACCAGTCTTTGAAACTCTGAAATATAGGCCTTTGCACTGCCAGTCTACCTCAAGTGGGCCAATTCCTTGAAGTGTAGCCCAGCATCCTTCCTCTCAAACCTATCAATCAGTCTCCGGGTGAACTTAGTGTAAGAAGTGATGTGGATATGCCTTAATGTAATCAACCCATGGTACCACCTCTCTTGTGCATCACCCTCCAAGTGTAGAGTGGAAAACCAAATAACATCTGTCTCATGCATAAGGTTCAGGTGAAAGTATGTGTCTAGCTTCTGAACCCATGCCTTGGCTGAACTCTTAGCCGACCCATCAAAGTTGGGGAGTGTAACTTTCCCCGCTATCTTTTGTACCTCTTGGCTATACTTCCCCCCTCTATAATTCGTTTTGGTCCCAACGGTACGCCTCTTCTTGAGGTGTATGTACTCCCCAAAGGACATCACCCCCTTAATCCTGGCATCTAACCCCTCGTACTCATCAATGCTTGATGCTACTGAGTGGACTAAATCCACAACTGGGTTTGGCTCCCTCTTGGGCTCTGGCTTGTACACGAAATGAGGCATGGTGGGACGCCCTGCGTGCCCACGCAGAGGGGTGTGTGGGGGCAGAAAGGTATGGTTGCCTCCCTCGGCTCTAGAACCCCCATCACGTTGGTGCTCTCCCTCTGGTCTCCCATTCACCTGCAACCCTATCACCTACTGCATCATGTCCATCATGAGTTGTCCTTGCCTCAACATTTGTTGGTTTGTCCTCAACAACTCTTCGAAAATTTGGGTTTGGACCCCTTGTTTGGGTTGCTCATTGTCCTCTTGATTGTCCATGTGACCCCTGAATTTATCCACCTCAGTATCAAAGAATGTGTTTGGTTCCCCCTCTCTACCTCAGCCAGTTCCTCTATCACTGCCTCTGCCTCTATGTCGATATACTGCTCCACCAAATATCTTGTCATCACCTGCTCTTGAGCCCACAGATAGCTAAGAACATGCTCGGATACGACTGTAATATTACTAATAGAAATATTAAGTGAAATATCAAGAACATGCACTAGTTATAGCTCAACGAACAAATATAAATTTCTGGAAACATATCACAAGGAGCACAAGTCAAAAATCCATATTGCAGCAACAAAATTCTGAGCCTTTTTATTAATATTGGTTTGAAATTTGATTACAGTAGGTGGTGGAAAGTGGGCACCTGGTTTTGTTGGAAAACAAGAAAATACCCAAGTGAGAGTAGCTGGAATTTCCCCCACTAAATTTGTTAGAAAGGTTGTACGTCGCACCTAGTAATTTCCGCACTGCTATTGTAGGAAACTGAAATTTGAGGGCCCAAAACACCTCCAAAAAAATTGTAAAATTAGGAGTATGCTTCTGAAATATAGCTCAGCAAACCCATAAAGGAATTGGGCTAATTCCGACCTCCCGAAATTACCCAATTTTGTGCTACGCCCTCCTAGCCGGAAAAAGTTAAAACTATGTCCCCCAAATCATCAGCTGCTAAATGTGGCCTTATCTCACCTCAATATGCTATAGAATTACCCCAGAATATACTCCTAGAAGAAAGAGAGAAACCCCACCTCAAAATCCTGCACAAGAAGGCTAATTCCAGCCCCACGAAATTTTGTCCAGTGACCCCCTGCATAGGCCTAGAATGAACAATTTCGTCCCCCTTCAAAGCAGTGGTTCCTAGCTCCAAAACTCCCCACAAATGCTTATCCTCTCTTGATGAAATTCCCCTAAATTTCTGCAGGAAAAATACCCCTCGCATATTACTCTGTTTTAGTCATTCGAATGATCTATTATGTCCCTCTTGGAGTACGAACTGGCTGAGGAAATTCCACTGGAGAGTTCTACGCTCTCCCCCACACTATTCCCACTAAACTTAGGAATACCTTCCTAGGGTGGCACTCAAGGTCCACCAAAGAAAGGGCGAGTCTTCTCCTTGGAAAACCCTTATTCTCAACAACACTTGTGACTCAGCTGAACAACTTGAGCAACAATGGCAAATGATAGATTGTCAAAAGGTCCCAATAGTTGCTCCACTCCTCTTAGTTATACTAGCTTCCTTCCTTCCTAATGTTGGTCCCTCCAGCCAAACATTTCAATTTTCCTTAGCCCATTCGATTTCTTTCCAAGGGGTGCGTATTTCATGCGGGTGTGACCCCACATTCCACCAACAAAATTATTTCGACCCTATTGCATTTAATTAAGCAAGGAGCTATTGCTCCACAATTCTCTGTCCAAAAGGATTACTAGACAACAAAAGGAAGGTGGCTAGTGGATTGATAGAAAAATCGCAACCCAATGTTCACACATGCAGCATACAAACAGATCTAGATGTTATGAGGAAAAAGGGTGCACCTGGCCTCCTCGCAGATTGGTGAAGGGTTTTGAGCTTGATGCAAAATCCCAATGCTCTACTCTAACGATTTATTTCGTCCACACCTGATCTCAATACCTACACACAATCAAAAATATGCAAAGACAATAAGCAATCTTCCTCAGAAGATCATTAGCTCAAAACGTCATAGATTTAATAAGAAATATTACTGCAAATATGTAGATACAGAGAAGGAACATGAATTTCTATTAATCCAAAAGAAAAGTACAAGTATACCTTCGCTCAAATCTTCCTCTCCAAAAACCCGCATGTCTCCCCCCTACAATAGGAAAGATATGGACTCCAGGAGCATAACCCTCATAAGCTTTGTCTGTTTCAGCAAGAATCTAAATCCGAAGCATAAACTTCGTATACTTAAGACTCTATCTCTCTGTGTCTAGCCTGACCCTCTCAAGTGGTCCAGTATAAATAGGATGAAGAGAGCTCCTAAGAGGATGAATTTGGATGGTCAGGATGACGAGAAATTATGGAAACTTCTTCATAATAAGCCCTGGCCAGTTCAATTAAGTGATGAGTCGAACTAATCTCCTAGGAACCATGAGACTCTAGAAACATTCCTTAGTTGCAGGCGCAAAACAGAAATGAAAAGACTATAGTCACTTCTAGAAGGTGGTCCTGCGAGTAACTAAAAGGGTATAGTCGCTCTCACGGTGTCATCATCCATGTGACTGGGTGTCATAACAGGAAAAAGAAGGTCTAAGGCCCAAGTAAAAGGTCAATCAACATAATGTCTCAGAGGCAGTAACCCTAGGGAGCATAATAGGTTGATAACAAATGCCTCCTAATGTTTGAGGTCATAAGAGAAGCTGATGGTCGAAATACATTATGACAAAATGGAGAGGTGAAAGTAGGAGTGAGGAGACAAAGCCGATAATTCGGATTAGAAGACATTAAACTAGAAGTCTCATTTGTGCTCATAACATCCGCGAGGCAGGCATACCCATGCTTGGTTAGAAGAAGATACTGAACATGGCCGCCATAATATACACTATGGATCCATGATATGAAATGCTAGAACATGGCCACGAAATACTTACATAGTGGATCCATGTGACTTGATAAATAGAGCGTTGCCACTAGAAAATACAATGTGGATCTATGTCACAATATACATCAATAGGACTATGGACACATGACAGATAGAGAAGTGCCACAGATAGCCCTCGAAGTACATAAATGATACATAACTCCAACGTAGCCTAGGAAGGATGCCATATAAGAGTAAGATGTCCCTAACCTAGGGTCTTCGATATAACCCCGATGGTACGAATCTACACCATGCGAATAGATGAGCTGATGTCGAGCATGGTAAAAACTGCCTGATTACTAGCCAATGAGGTAAACCAGTAATAGACGTGAGGGAATCCACCAATAAGGAAAATGGACCCCAAGGCACCTAGTACAATCCATTAAGTGTGAATAAATGAGCTGGCATCGATCACCAATGAACTTGATGAATTAGGAGCCAATGACGTAAACCCATTGGTGATCGCAAGGAAGTCTGCAATTGAGGTTTACAAGCTCCAAGGTACTACTAGTTCCTAGATCAAGCTCCTGGATAATGAGGTGGAGTCAACAGGAGGAGATCCATCGAATGAGGGCCTTGATGTATCCCCCATCAATCGGCACGAAACAAACCAGGATGATGTGATGTATGGATGAAGTCATGAAGCGATGAAGTATAAATAACATAGGTTTGGCCAATTCAAAAAGGTCAATAGGATACTGCAGATGGCCGAAATAGGTTGAGACTTCCCTTGAACACAGTGGCACGACATGAGAGTGACTTGGTAGCATGACTAATGAGAAACATGTGATATCGTGCAGCGACACTGGAGGCATCGAGGCATGTTCCATATGATTGGAAGAGTAACCAGCCGAAAGAGTAGACAAACTCATATGTATGGTACGACTCCTAGTGAAGACAAAACCCAACTGTGAGATAATGAAACAGACAAGTGTTGTGTTCAAGGGCGACACAAAGAATGCTTCCATTTCATGAGTAATGGAAATATATGTTCCCCCCCTTCTCTTTTTAGAAGTCCCTTTTTCGTAAAGTTGTTCCCCAAGCCCGAAAAAGAGATAAAAGTATACAAGGGAGAATCTCCTAGCCATAGTAGACTAGGGTATTTTTTTCATAAGTAGTCTATCTAGTCCGAAAAAGGGTTAAACTTATACTAGGTAGATGACCCTTCAAGTACTTTTATGAGTGTGAAAGAGACAATTTCGCTTGACAATCTTTTCTAAATTAGGGAATTTGAAAAGAGCTTAAAGAAAACTCCTCTTGGAGGAACAAGTGGTATAGAGAATAGCAACTGGTTCCAGTGGTGATGGAACTGCTCATGACATAATGAAGACAAGAGGCTGGGTAATAGGACCACTCATTGGAGCAGATCCTCCAGGAAAGGGAAAAACACCAAGTGAAAGCGAATGGTAGGCCAAGCAGACGATGACGATGGAAGAGAGAAACCAAGGCTCATCATGCAGAAGTAAACTGATAAAAAGTGGCAATCACAAGGGATAAAATTATGGGATCCTCCTGGCATATAGCCAAAAATATGACGAAGAAGAGGACATAAGGCTCAAATTCTAGGTCATGGCGGGTCAGAGGGAGGGATTCTGAAAAGGAGTAAAAATGACTGCATGGACACCAATACGGAAATAAAGTTCTAAACTAGGGCATCCAAGTATATTTAAGCTCTATTGCCAAGCTACGACGTGCATAGAAAAGAGTGGCTAATGCCATAACTTGAAAGGGTCAGAGCTAAGGCAAAATGATGGCATTGACAGTCAAGAATGCTCCATGACAGTGATATATGACCTACCCCTATATGCCAATAAGAGGAAACATAACTCAGGCCCAATGGATGTCGCGATAAAAACGCCACACTATTCTGTAAAAACCATATAGAAAGACTAGATCCATGGTTAAATCACATAATGAAAGAAATAAACATGGATAAGGTAAAAACAAGACCATATATTTTTTAGTTTTTTTAATTTTATAATTTTTTTGGATTTTTGGCATAAATTAGGCATGAAAAATGCTTTCGTCACACGCCAAACCAATAAGAGATAAAGCGTCACACCCCTATGTACAATATGTACAAGCGCAACTCAGTCTGGTAGGCCATGCTAAAGTGTGCCCACAGTCGGTTACAGGCCAAGGATTTCTATGTGCGAACTTATGGAAGGTGAGAGGACCATATGGCTTACCAATGTGGATCCATGCCAAAGAAAGTCAAGTTGCCCAATCTGGAAAGGTTGACCATGTCAGTGACATTCTAACATAGTCGCACTCTTGAAATTAACCCGAGGACATAAGGGAGGATCAAGACATAAAGGGGGCACAAGACGCTCGTCAATAGGTGGTAAGGAGTTGGACAATTCAGTGGAAAGTTCAATAGTAGAAACCCAAGACTTGACTCAGTCCAGAGGTGGCACTTCCAAGGAGGGTTGAGGAGGTGCCCCCTGAATTGTTCCAAGATTTAGTTTTCCAATCTCTACCTCTTCCAATTCGAGGAGACTAGAGGCATCGAAAGGTATAATCTACCTAGGATTATCAATAGGTGTATCCATGACATCCATGTTGACTTGCCAGGGAGGTTTTTCATCAAGGGAGTCAAGTGGAACAAGCGGAGGGGTGGCCCGTGTGGGCAAAGGAACCTGGTCATATTCCATATTGGGATGGAGTTTCTGACCAGCATCGGGGGGAACTAACGAGACTATCGGAGAGAAATCTCTTCCACAATAGGTGGCGAAGAATGCTTACTAGCTTGATCAATCTCAATAACATCATGAGACACCACTCGGTCAGGAAGTCGATGGGCTCCACAGGTGCCAGAAGAGATCATATGCATAGGAGATTTTGAAGAGGATGAAAGAATGTCAGGCGGTGGTAATTGATGAAATAACGCAATAAGAGATGAGATTTTAAATAAGCCTGCACCAACACTCTGATATTGACCAAGATTATCTCCCACAAGAGGGACTGAATTCCACGTAGTGGAAATTTGGGCTGATGGCACACAATAGTCAAGTTGGTCACTGATAACAATCTTGCCTTCATGAGAAAAGCAAAGTATGCTGCATACAGACGAGACAACTATGGTCATGGCATAGAACCAACTATGGCCAAGGAGTAGGTTATAATCTAAAGGAGTGTCGACAACTTCAACATCGACATAAACAATTTTTCCCCCTAATTGGATGGAAAACTTGGGAAGAACCCCCTTAGGGACAAAATTATGTCCATCAAAGGCTTGAAGGGTAGTGTTGGACGTTAGTTGGTTAGAGCACCCGATTGGTAAGTTGGAGGTCATGAGTTCGACTCTCATTGAAAGCACCAGTTCTATTGCATTTAATTATGAAAGGAGTTATTGCTCCTCAAGCCTTTGTTCGAAAAGATTACCAGACAACAAAAGGAAGATGTCAACACCCTTTATTATGCTACTGTGTTTAAGGGCTCTCATAGTCGTATGTGATCCATGAGTTTGGGCACCTCAAGGATCTTGCCCCTATGTAGTCCTCCCGACTACAGCTTGATATCGCCCCACCTCTTCTCTAGAGGTGCATGAGCACTCATGGCACAATCCTCATCATCATCCTCCTTATCAGCCTTCGCTGGTGCAACCTTCAAGTCAAAAGCCTCTTCCTTGCCCTTCTTCCGGCGCACTAAGTGGTGAAATGTATTAGTTCACCACACCTGAAGCATCTGACCTTGGTTATATCCATTTTCTTCCTTTTCTGCTGCCCATGCTGTCCTAATGATGCGAGAGCAACATCCTCCTCCTTCTTCTTGACCTGGGCTCCTTTGCTGCTACTTCCTGCCTTGGTCAGCCTCCTAATCTCTTCCTATCGAAGAGCTGCTCACATTTCCTCCCAACTGGGGAGAGAAGCTCTGCCCAAGATACTTTGGACAAATGTCTCCTAGTCTTCGGTGACTGCATTCAGGGTAGTCCTGACCGTGAACTCAGGATCTGGTGTAGACACCACGAAAATCCACTGGTCTCGAATCCTTTCAACTTGAGAAGGAAGGGATCGATCTCTTCGTCCTTCCACATCTGGTATTGTCTCATCTAATTCTCCAATAGCATCTTCCATTGAATGGAAGTCCCCTGGTACAAGGTGGTTAGCATTTCCCACATATCCCTTGCTATGCCCTTCTCAGCAATGTGTGGGACCACATGATCTTTGACCCCGTCTTAAATCATGCATTTAGCCTTCGCCTGGGCCTCCTCGTACTTCTGCAGCGGATCAATGTCGATCGGACCAACAACTACATTAAAGGCATAGTCCTTGATGCGATTTTTGTCTAGGACTATCAGGATCGTGGCCTTCCAGATGACAAAATTGGATGCTCCATCCAATCTGTCCTGATCCCTCAATCCATTTACAGCCATCTCTGCTCAACAAATATAGGATTGGTTCTCTTCTCCCTCTCCTTATGTTAATCCAGCAAGACTTGGATCTGGATTTCTTTGGCACTAGAAATCCTCTAAGGAACAAGATCCTCTAGACTCCCTCTGAGTCCTGATTTCCTTCACAGAAATCCTCCGACCAAATGTCAAATCACTCCTATCCAATCCTCCTTTGTTGTTTCAACTCGGATCTAGATTTCTTTGGCTAGAAATCTGTGAAGGCAATGACTCCCTCTCCCTTGGCTTTGTCTCCACAGACACTGTTTTGCACCAACAGCAACAGCGTCCCACCAACTCCACTGATCGAATCTGCACTGCTCCTCCAACCCTGGCAATTGACTGAATTGAGCCTCTTAGGCTTTGCGCTAGCCCAGAGAGCTGACACAATCACTGCGTGAGCTCCTCTCGGGTACTCTGTCACCCTCTACAGGCTCGGAAAGCTGATGCAGGCAATGCATGAGCCTCTGCGTCACTCCTCTGGCTCTACATCACTCCTTCAACTGCTTCTCTACCTCTAAAACAACGCTGTCACTCGGGACAACTGCTTCTCTGCTGCAAATTCGCTGGATCTCCTAACTAGTAGCTTAAACGTCCTATGATTTGCAATGCTTTGATACCATGTGAAAATTTCTGAATCTACACAATAGAAATCCTATTGCAATCATTGGTTTATCATCTCCTACTTGTTATTACATTCAACAAGTTATTTAATTTATAAACAATGATGAAAAATACTACTGCAGACTACATTGACATACAGATCATAAACTGAAACAAATATGAGACAAACACACGAGGGACACTGTTATTTTTGGACCACATGTCCCTGGAAAAACCCAATGCGAGAAAACCGTTGCAGCATATAGAGGGTTTGTATTATTAAGCAAGCAGAATCTGAGTACAATAGGTTGCCTCTCACACTAGCTAACCTTTCAGAGAAATATCAACAACAAGAAATACATACGAGGGTTTGCCTTGTTCTCTGAGTCACAATTGATCCACTAAATGGCTAATTTCGGCAAGCACTGCGAAAATCCCAGCACAATCTGCTTTGTGTGGGCCAGTGTCTTGCCTCTGGGAGACTACGTCACTTCTCTACTGGATCGCTTTTCTCTCAGGAGTTTTGACTTTAGCCCTCCCATCTCAGAAGATCGAACTCCCCGCAAAATCTCAAACTTTTGACGATTATCTCGCACTACTACTGCAAGAACCCTCTTGGCCTGTGTGAGCCCCTTCTTGGGCTGTGTAGGCCTCTACGCTGCCTCTCTAATGCTATTGATGCCTATCTGCCTGGTACTCCTTGGCTCGGAACTCCCTTCCAATCCAACTCTCTGCTACTGCCCCTCTCGCTGCAACTTAGATCACCTATTTGATTTTCTCAGCAAACCTCGCCCCAGAAAAATTGAATTGACTGATCACTTGGTGTATCTCAATTGACCCTCAAGCCTCGTCTTATACTTTTCCTGTTGATGAATCAACGGCCGAGATTAAGTCCCTAATCAATGACTAAGATTAACAAAGCTTGATCCTCGTCACTTAGAAGTTTCTCACCCATATTCTTATTAATACCCATTAATATTTTTATTTTTCTAAGTTTAGACTTAGGAACCCATTAAAAATATTAATTATTTTAATAACTCCTCACCCAGGTGGAATTTCTCCAAACGATTTATGGATGTTCGATATCTCATGTGTTCTAGCCCTGATCCGGATTTAAACAAGAACGCAACAAATTACAGAGATAACCATAAACACAGAGATG